>PVJC01009954.1:0-44763 GCA_004026665.1 Murina feae
GCATCAGCCACCACCTGCCCAGCCCACTCTGCTGCCCGCTGGTTTCCATGATTCACCCGCTGCTCTCTCCGAGGCTCCCGGCCGCCATCTTGCCTGGGCTAATTTGCATACAGCCACTCTGATTGGCTGGTGGGCGTGGCTTACCCTGTCTCGGAGAAACGGTTAATTTTACTATTTCGCTTTTATTAGTTTAGATATCTGCGTAATGATCGTGCTGTATGGCCACGGGGTGTTTGAGATGTTCATTCATCACTGTTATCAACTGTGACCCCATTTGGACCAATTGTGTATAGATGTTAGTCAATGCAAATCACTTTAATACTTTGGACTTTGAAAATCTGAAAGATCAGAAGTTTCTTACTGTTTCAGTTGGTTAGTATCTAGGGACTAGTTATTTGATTTCACATGACTCAGGACTTAATGCTCCAGTGCTAATAACTGAATAGAGAAGTTGAGAATTGCATTTAATTTAGTCAACTGTTAGGTTGTGGCCAGTTTTCTTTGCAATCTTCATAAGGCATACCTCTTACTAACTTTATCAATTCTAAAATGTTTATCCAATTCTAATTATAAGTAGTTTTTCATATTAATAATACACAGACAGGGGCTATTTCATTTAGCTGTTCTTTTCCAGAGAAGGAAAAAAAAAGATATTCTTTGTAGTGAGCAGAAAATTATGACCCAAATCTTTTAAAAGCAATACACTGTCTCCTTACTACATGTCTAACAAAGTAAACATTTCTTCTTGCCTTGCATAAACTAACATTCACAATGAAAAAAATAGATAAAAAGTCTACTTTTTTTAATGCTAAACTCAATTTCTGTTTAAGAATACTTTCTTATTTTATCTTGATATATTGAGCTGTCTTTGTCATATATAGATTATATTCTACAAATAGTCAGACGTACATAAACTTGTTAAAATAAAAACATTTCCAAGATGATCTCTACTTTCTTTCCAACGGAAGCATGTGGCTGCCCCAGACTCAGCTTTTGAAACCAAGTTGTCCATACCTGCTTGCTGTAAGGAATGTGCGGCTGTGCTCTGAACTGACCTGCCTTCACCAGTTGTTCTGATAGACAGTCCTCTGTTCAGTGATTAATTCGCCATGTACTTTCTCCTTTCCCAGGAAGATTCAGAAAGGGCCAGGTATTCCCACCGGTCCAGTCATCACCGTCCATCTCTGGTTTGTAATAACCTATAAACTTGCCTCTAATACTTTTTCCTCACTAACTTAATGCAGTCACTCACAAACTTTTGTTTTTATTTTTATCAGGGAGTTGAGGATGCATTGTCCATTCGAAGTCTTGGCAGTCACAGGGTTGGTATTTTGTTTACACAATAGCAAAGCTTATGTGTCTGAGCTTTCTGCAGCACCATTGCTAAGCAATCTGATAATGCTCATATATTCCTTTGCCTTTTTCCCCCCTTTGCCTTTTTTTTTAAAGAAAATATTGGCAAAGTTCTTTCATTGGAAACTGATGCTTTCTCTCAAATTATTGCTATAAGTAAATCAATGCTAAAAATCATAAATATGTTCATCTATTTTTTATAAAAGAGCCTTTGATTTAAAAAATTATTGCAAAATAATAAGATTGATTTTTATAGAATGACACTTGCATGATTCTTTCAGATTTTTCCTACTTTCATATTTAAAAAAAATGTTCCTCTTGCTCCAAAAATCCATTTAATGCATTGTCCTAGAATAGAGGATGTATCATATGTTAAACTTGATAAGAACAGATGCCTATGCTTGATCTTAGCCAAAAGGCCAAGAAGTGATTAATATACTTTTTAAATAATTTATTAAATGATAAATATTTTGAAGTTTGGGTGACTAATTATAGTTTTATTACATGGAAAAATTGAGCTACTGATTTGAAAAATTCCTGCTTGTCATATTTATAGAAATTATCATGCTTCAACATTTTGATTAACATTTGGTAGTATGTCTCAAGTTTTTAACATGCATTGTTGTATATTAAGATAAATGAGAAATCGCTTGTTAAAAAGGGTTGCATATTGTGCCAAGACACCGATCTCTTTCTTCAAGATTTGTGCTTTAAACTTTAAAGCAGTTCTTTTAATGTGCACATTGGTATACTTACACAAAGATGTTTCATCAGTAAAATGATCTATTATGTTAAGGTCTATATTTGTTTATTTTCCCCTACGTCTGGTTTTCTTCCCATCTTATATAATGTCTAAAAATATACTGTAATGAACTGAGTATGTCCCAGTATGTTAGTTATTGATGTGTTAGTATTCTTAAATAATTCTTTACTCTGGTTATATTACTTTTGGTGAGTATAATTTGTTTTTTTTAGATTAAGTTAGTAAGCCAGTTTTGAATCAAATATTTTGGTTAATTATGAAAGTTTACATTTGTAATAATATTAACAAGCCTTTATACAAATCTAATCAGCTTCAGAATTATTTTATAGGAGAAAAACTTTAAAGTAATAAGTTTATCATCTTTCTCCCTGGAGATACCTGTGTGTGTGTGTGTGTATACATATACAGACACATACTTATATATATGCACACACATACTTTGAGAAGAATCACACAGGGAGTTAGTCAACAAAAGATTAGAAGTTGAATGTCTTTGAGGGCTTTGAAAATAATCCCTTGTCTCCTTTTTAAAAATGTCTGACTTTTTCCTTTGCTTTCCATTATAATGTTCATAGATGAAGTTTCACACAGTTATTATCAAGCTGGTTATTTGTAAATTTGTATGTGTTCTTTAGGGAAACTTGATTATAGTACATGAGCCTAAACCTCTGATAAATGATCCAAGTTTGACCTAATTTTAGAACCTTTAAAATGAATATGCAAACAAAAAAGAAATTTTAAAGTAAACTGATAGAAAATTATTTACACAGTGTCTATAAAGTAATGAGTTGATTTTCTTTTTATGGAAATTATATTATTAAATACATTTAAGTTATAACTAGAACTCTCATAGTATTTTATTCATTATGGTGATTATGAAAAATTTGTTACTGCGGGAAAAAGAGTAAAGTTCCAATAAAAAAAAATTCAGTGTGCAAACTTAAATATAAATAAAAATTTTAGCCCTAGCTGGTTTGGCTCAGTGGATAGAGTGTCGGGACTGACGGGTCGCAGGTTTGATTCCATTCAAGGGCATGGACCTCGGTTTCAGGCTCCGTCCCTAGCCCTGGTCAGGGCACATGCAGGAGTCAACCAGTCAATGTGTCTCTCTCTTATTGATGTATCTCTCTCTGTCTCTGCCCCTCCCTTCCATTCTCTCTAAAAATCAATGGGAAAATATCCTTGGGTGAGAATTAATAAAAAATAATAATAAATTAAAATTTAGACTGTAGGAGATTCTAGTACTATACTGTTCATGTGTACATTCAGCACTTTTTTTTTTTTTTTAATTTTAGAGAGGAACAGAGAGGGAGAGAGAGCTAGAAACATCAATGATGAGAAAGAATCATTGATCGGCTGCCTTCTACATGCCCCCTACAAGGGATCCAGCCTGTAATCTGGCCATGTGCCCTTCACTGAAATCGAACCCAAGACCCTTCAATCCTCAAGCTGATGCTCTGTCACTGAGCCAAACCAGCCAGGGCATCAGCACATTTAAATATTACACAATAAGTCTGAAAGGTCACTGGTAACCTTGTTTAAAATAAATATAATTGAGATTAGTTTTTTCCTTTTAACTAGATAATATTGAAAGTTCTAAAGTTTCATCAGATTATTTGCTTTTTAAATTATCTTTACCATCTACAGTAAGCTGAATGTGTGGACAAATTTTATTCTCTGTAAAAATAAATGTGATGGCCTAAAGTACTGACCTAAATTTTATTGGAGTTTGCTTAAATTTTTGGGTTTTGGTATTTCTCTGCCTATCTTTTAAAAAATATTTTTCTTCTGAGCCGTATATTTAACACTTTTGGACTTTGTATTTGATGTATGAATGTTAGAAGCACCTGGATGTGAAGCAGATGTGGTTCTGTGTTGTATTCTTAGGACTCCGATATTTCTTATTGTACAATTAACTTTCAGTCACTACCTTCTTGAAAGGTGACCTACCAGAAGCTGTTTGGGCTGGAAATGGTGTCAGTGCTATAAGCGTTTTGTGTAAAAATAAAAAGAGCAAATCTAGTTCAAAACCGTGAGTGGTAGGTTTAGGGGAGGGTGGATTAAATGAAAGCCCTGAGTTTAGAATTGAAAGAGTCTGTTGCTTTAAAAAACAATCTGCCTTAGTTTACCGTTTTGACCATTTTCTAGTGTCCAGTTCTGTGGCCTCTGCTACATTCCCACTGACCTGCACTCACCCTGCCACCTCCTGACTCAGTCCCTCACATCAGGTGCTGCCCTCCTGGGAAGTAAGGGTGAGGGACCCTCAGGGAGCAGGGAGCTGATGACCAGCCTCTCTGCCCTCAAGGCCAGCGCCCCACAGGCACTCAGGATGACACAGCCGTTTATGGGGAAAATAACAGTGGTTTTCTCCTGGATGCTAGCTCATGAGCACCCTCAGAGCCAGAGCAATGAATGTCTTTAATAGACCAGGGGGTGAGGACAGCCATCCCATGCTGGCGCCCTGCAGGCCAGGCCAGCTAGAGCTTCACTCTCTCCTCTCACAAGAGATGCATAGCAATCCTGTGAGGCAGCTCCATTGCCGCCATTTTACAGATAAGAAAACTGAGGTTTAAAAGAGGACGCCTGGCCCTCATCGGTTTGGCTTAGCAGATAGAGCATCAGCTTGCACACTCAAGGGTCCCAGGTTCGATTCTGGCCAAGGGCATGTACCTTTGTTGTGAGCACATCCCCAGTGGGGAGTGTGCAGGAGGCAGCTGATTGATGTTTCTCTCTCATCAATGTTTCTAACTCTCTATCCCTCTCCCTCCTTCTCTAGAAAATCAATAAAATATATTTTAAAATAAAAAACAAACAAACAAAAAAAAACAATCTGCCTTTAAAAACATCTTGATCATTGCTTTATATATTGAAATACTGTAAGGTGGATATCCAAAATTAGAAAATGAGATGATCTTGAATCAGAGCAGTAGGGATACATTGGTATTTCTCACTGTGGAGATTTTTACTGTTGTATGTATTAGTTCCTAGTTATGTGTCAGTGACCTCAATATAATTTTTATATGCTTGCAATTTGTTTTTTCATTTACTATTACACTTTAATTCCTTTGAAGAGCCCATCGAAGGACATAACTGGGATACATTGGAGCAGAGCCAGTACACCCAAAAGGAAAGACATCATGGTGTGTAGTCCAGAAAAATGTGCAGTGTTAGTATTATGCATTCACTGTTGACTCTCAGAGTTCTGGGGGCTTGAGTAATAGGTACGTTCCTGTAGAAATTGACACTTACTGAACTTGGTTTCTACAGTCATTTTGCTGTACTTTCTTTTGATCTTTTTTTTTTTTTCCAAAATGAAAACCTTCAGACAAGTATCTCAAGTTAAAAAATACTTTTTGTGATAGCTTATAATAGCAGATTTGGAACATTTTAGCTAGATCTTCAGATTTTCAGTTTTCCCTCCTTTGTGAAATACTACATTTTTAAGCAATATAAATACAAACAGTCACTTATTGGAGGGATTCTTGTTTTACCCAGTTCTTATAGCAATTAGAGTATCTAAATTATGGATTTCCCTACCAAATATATTCAGCAATCTCTTTAAACCAGCGGAATGAACTCTGCATTATATTTTGGAAAGGGAAAATTGGAATAGGTTAATTTCAATTCAACTTGTTAAGTCCTATGTCTTGGAAAATGCCATTGGTGCTACAGAGAGAATGAGAAGAAATAAGACATGACTGTTCTCTTCAATGAACTTACTGGTTGGGAGGATGAAATAGTTTATATGCTAGGATGTGTGGCTTGAGTAATGCATGTTTTGGTCATGGTATATTTTAAAACAAAAAGGATATTTTGTTGACTGAGAAGAGAAAGAAATGAAATTTTTTTTTGAGAAGGAACTTTATTTTTAGGAATATGTCACCATACAGTGACATTTTACTATTGCACATCATTTACTAAGTGCACACGTTTATCCCGGCCTGTGTGGCACAGTGGTTGAGCATTGATCTATGAACCAGGAGGTCATGGTGAAATTCCCAGTCAGGGCACATGCCCAGATTGCTGGCTTGATCCCCAGGAGGAGACATGCAGGAGGCAGCTGATTAATGATTCTCTCTCATTGTTAATGTTTCTATCTCTTCTTCTCCCTTCCTCTCTGAAATCAATTTAAAAACACACACACACACACACACATATTAAATGCACACCTTTAGACATTTTAGAGAATTTTGGATAAATAAGATTTTTCACATATGTAATAACACTCTTTATTCCTTGCCTTCTGTGTTAGTTTCAGAGTAATATAAGGAAAACATTGCAAATGCAGATATTTTATTGTAATACTTTTTGGTATTTATTACAATATCATTTTCACTGAATTTATACATTGGTAAAATTACATCACTTAGCCTTACATTATTGAAATATATATTTTGGGAGGTTTTTCGATATCTTTTTGTAAATGACCATGTCATTGGGAATGAAGGGAGGACCTTGATTTTGTTTGAACTCTTACTGTACTGCCTTATTAGAACTAGAATTTGCAATTCGGTCTTCTACAGTATTTTAGACTTTTTCAAATTGCAACCTCTACAACAAGAAGTACGTTTCACACCGTAATCCAGTATGCATATGCAGATATGTGCCTGTGTGTTTGTATACAGAACACATTATTGAAAATTTACAAAATAGTATTTGTTCTTATTGTGCACGATAAACTCTATTTTTTATTTCATCTTTAAAAAACACAGGTTGAACCCATAAATTGATTTCATGACCCACTAATTAGAAGCAACCTACACTTACGAAAACATTCCTTTAGATCAGTTTTCAATATTGTTCCCTAAAATCCTCACTGGGTAGAAAAGTTGCAAAAGAAAGATATTTTATTTTTTAATTGATCTCTGGAGAGGAAGGGAGAGGGAGGTAGAAGCATCAGTGATGAGAAAGAATCATTGATCAGCTGCCTCCTGCATGTCCCACACTGGGGATCGAGCTTGCAACCCAGGCATGTGCCCTGATCGGGAATCAAATCATGACCTTCTGGTTCATAGGTTGATGCTCAACCACTGAGCCATGCTGGCGGGAAGAAAGATATATTTACCAAAATACCTGAGGAACTTACTCATTGCTTTTATTTTATTTTTTAATGCATTGTTCTTCTGGGTAAGATTGCTTAAAAAATATAAGCTAGAATGCTTAACAAATGAATGGTAGGAAACCACAAATCTATTTTTTTTGGATTCCATATGTGATGGTACTCACATTGTCTTCTTTCCTTTTTTAAAAAAAATCCTCAGCCAAAGGTATTTTTTTATTGATTTGAGAGAGAGAGGAAAGGGGAAAGAGAGAGAAAGAGAGGGAAAGAAACATGGATAGGTTGCCTCCTGTGTGTGCCCTACCGGGGCTAGAAGCCACAAGCTCCAGGTGCGTGCCCTGACTGGGAGTTGAACTCACAGCCTTGTGGTGTGTGGGACGACACTCCTACCAACTGAGCCACCTGGCCAGGACATCTTATTTTCTTAAAGATTCTACATGAAATATAGTTTTCTGATCTTACAAGTTTTAACATATTTTTCTTTGGTTTATATTTAATGCCACAATTATATGTATACTATGCATTCCATGTGTGCACTGACCAACTTTCTAGTTTGGTTCAGCATTTTTAATAGGGAAGGCTCTTGAGGGGGAAGTTTCTCAGGAGTGTGTCCATGAGCAGGTCCAGGGGAATGCCCTTATTTCGGTGCTGCCATTGTTTTTTGTAAGTGTGAATTGTGATATGCTCTTGCCTCATTGCCTGTCCATGCCTTGTTTTTGCCTTGTTCAAACGATGGGAGATGATGGCAACAGTCACAGTAATACAAAACATCTTTTGACTTCAGAATGCTTAATTCCTACATTTAAAGCCTTCCTTACTAATTATGAACTCTTTATTTGAAAGAGAACATGCAAGTTTGCATATAATTTAGCAATAACTTATACTAGGAAATAGTTTGTGGGGGACTATTCTTTAATTCACATTTAATAGCTATTATGTTTAATAATTTTGGACTTTTGTTTAATAATGTTGGAGTTTTAATAACTTGCATATATTAATTTTTCCCTTTTTATAATTCTGATTTTGGAAATGCAACTTTCATCTTTTTCTGAAATCCAGTATGATCCTCTCAAGGACAGATCGTCCAGACTTTCATCATTAGTATGTAGTGCATGACTTTTTGTTAACCTTTGTTTTACTTTATAAACCCCTGATGATGCTAATAATGGATTGTGACTAACTTTCACAGGTTTGTTATGATGTTTGGGGGGAAACATACGGTTCACAAAGCAAAACTGTTGTTTTGCAATTTTGGCATACTTAACATTTGAATAATTTTTTTCTTTTAGAATTTTAAGATCAGATAAAAATTATTTGCTTCCCTCTTCAATATTATGATTGGTAGTAATATATTTTCTTAAAGTGATGGACTATTCAGCCGGCATGTGCTCATTGCCCTAATAGACATGTGCCTAGCAGGTTTTTGATAGACGCTGAGCTATGGCAGCACAGGCTTCAGTGTGCTTCATGCTAGGTGTCACAGCTAGCAGGTGACAGAAAACATCCAGCAGTGACAGATGACTCCTGAAACATCAGTTATGTCCACTAGTTTTTTTCGTGATTTGGTTTGTTTTTTATGGCATGTCATTTTAGCCACTTAGAGCACGTTTTTATTTGGTTAATACTATGACAATAGGGTTGTCTGAGTTTCTAAATATATAAGACATCTTTTAAAATGTCTAGGGAATTATATGAAAGGAAAGGTACACATATTCAAAAAAGAGAAATGAGTGTGTGATAACTGGTTCCTTACCAGCTGTGCATGTCAGTAGGTTTGCCTCGAGCAGACTGTTGGTAGGTAGGACACTCTAGCTGCACTTCCTCGTTTCCGGCAAACAGTACATACCTGGACTGGACTTCTTGTCTGCACATTGACCTGTCAGTCCTGCTGCTGTCCGGTGTCCCACATACACCTTGGCTCTGCACTCCTAGGGGAAGTTCTGTATCAAGGCAGTGCTATCTTCCAAGGACTCAGAGGTGATCGAATGATGCTGCTGCTACGCAGGACAGCCAGACCATCTGCCTCTGTACTCCTGAGCAGTGCATGCTGTGGGACCACTCACTGGGGTGAAGAGTACTGTCTGGGCAATGCCACATCATGCTCTTTGTTATCTCAGTCTTGCTTTTGTTGGTCCAAAGAACGAGTGTTGTCACCTATACCTTCAAAAAGAAGACAGAGGGACTCAAATGAGGTGTGGGATGAAGGTCCTCACAAACAGCCTGCCTGGCTTGGTGTCCCAATTCAGTTTTGGGTTTTGGCTAGGCACTGAGCTGGATGGCATGGGTATGGGAGGGGAAATGCCATGTGTAGAGAGGTGGTATACCTTAGCCAGTCAAGTTCAGTGGATCACTTACTAACAGATGGAATTGCATGTAGATTACTCTGTATCTCATATGGACCTTTCTGTCTGTAACTTTATTAAATTATTTTTAAATTTCCTTGTATGATCATTAATCTTCAAATATTTAACTTAAAAAATGTACTTCCAGAATCATTCTTACAGTCAGTCTTATGGAATGAAGAAGAGACCTTCTGGTTCCCATAAAGACCCACTGGTTAGTTCTGTTTTGTCTCCTGTCACAGGATGTTGTGCTGCTGTAAAATTCACTGCTTCCTTTTAGGGAACTTAAGAATTATGACTGCTGTGGCGTGTTTCTAAGGCATCATTGAAATTGGATAATATACTGAAACATGGCTTATCAGAACCTTATTTAAAAATAAATTTGGTTTCATTTATAAGAATTAATATTAAGTTAATATATGTTAACCCCAGGAACTAGAGTTAGGAAGGTGTTCATCACAAGAGGTTCGTTAACAGCATATTTTCACTTATGATCTGTCCTTTGGGACATACCTCAAGAATAAGTTTAGTGAGATTCTTATCCTTATTTTAGAAATTTACATTGATTTAGTTGTGGTACTACAGGCAGTACGAAACTCACAAATAGGTTTCATTCTGAAAGTTTGTTAGTAGGTCAGATTTTGGGAAGTTGGGATGAATTTTCTGGTAGAAACATTAAGGCATGTGATGGCAGAGTTCCCGTGCTGTCTTGCAGAAAACTCTTTTAACTTACAGTGTAATTAAATTGCATAACTCATAGTGCTCTCCATTCCAGCCATTGCTGTGTGTACTGGGGAGGCGGGTAATCCAGAATGCCCATTTGGGGTGCTAGAAACCTCTTTCCTGTTAGGCTGCACAGTACTGCCGGAGGAAGTGTAGTTCCAAGCTCCCTACTCTGACCATTGCTGGGGTGGAGAGAGGGTCAGGAGACCTTGGCTGGTAGGAAGGAGGGAGGAAAGAAATTAATGGAGAGGACTTCAGTGAGAAGCCCTGGAGAGTGGAGTATTGGGAGCTCTGAGGAGGGGTGAGTCATGGGGCCTCCTTGAGGGTGTGGTATAGGAAGTTAGGGCCAGGAGTGGCAGGGGTAGGGAAGGAATAAAGGATTGCCTAAATTTCCTTAACCTTGGACAAAAAAGATGGCTGGAGAAGTTAGAGAATTTTCTCCCTTTCAAGTCACCACAATACATAAAATTATTGTTTTGTATAATGTATTTAAAATGAACCTCCATAGATGGTTTAGATCAAACCATATTTATAGTGTGCTCTCTCTCTCTAGTAATTTAATTTGATCAGTTCATTTTGACAAATAATGGGACTAGGAGAAGCTTGGAAAAAATGACTGTTTAATAAAACCTGTGTCATTGCCAAGTGGATTTAAAAAGTGGTAATTATTCAGTTGTCCTGGGTTTTTCAAGGACATTCCTGAGTATGACATGAGAATATATCACTTATTATTTCCATTCAGTTTTGCCTGCGGGTTTATAATCTTGTTTTTACAGTAAAAATGAGTAAGTACTTGGTTTGCAAACAGTTAATCATAAGTCATGGTTTTGGAGATATAGCGTTTGGCAATATCAGATTTGCCTTTATATGTTGTTAAATTAACAACATTTAACTTAAGAAGAATGTGTTTAATTTGGTTTTTGCAGAGCGGCCTCTACTTTGACCAGAGAAACTATAGCAGCCTTAGACATAGCAAACCTAGCTCTGCCTACTACACTCGGGTTTGTCCACAGTTTTTTGTTTTCATGTGTTTTATCCAACTTTAACACATTTATAATCTTCTGTTTTGCATTTTGACTACTTAAAACTAACCTGTGAATGGTTGTGTGTATACTAGTTTGTGGTAACTGAATTCATATAGTCTGTGTGAGTGTAAATTTAAACTGTGGGAACTATTGAATCACCGTGCTTGCAACTGAGTACCATTTCCCCCCAGTTTTTTCTAATGGAAAATATTTAACACAAAAAATAGTTCCCAGAATTGTGTAGTAACCACTTAGTAACTACCATTTAGATTCTACATTAACATTTTACTCTGTTTCCTTTACCATGTAATTATCTCATTGTCCTTCTATTCACTCATCCATTAATTCAGTTTTTTGGGGGATGCATTTCAGAATAAGTTGTAGGCATCAGTACACATGTGGATGCCCTTTTAGTAAAAGCTTACATGTGAAAATTTACACTATAAATGGAATGGGAAGAATGTGATTATTTGTTCAATTTTAGAATTTTTTTTTTCAGGGCATTTGGCACATCATACATTTAAAACACGCCAAATACATGGCACACAGTACATCTAAAATACTTCAGTTGTCCAAGCCTGCACACATAACTTAGATACTCCTATTTTCCATGTCTGTTTAGGCTTGGTAGAAAAGAACTGAAAATTGTGTCTTCAAATGACATCAGGAAAAGAGAGATTTAATTCCTTTTTAAGAAATGCTGCGCCTTGCTAGTGTATGGATTCATTGTGACCAGTACACTTAGCTGATTAAACTAAGGTACTTTGTCCATGGCTTGTTTTGAAATATAGATTTTTCTAATCTTTTCTTTATAGCGATAACTCAGAGCTCATTTTCCTGGTTCCCCAATAATAAGGCTAAGGCCATTTGGCGTGTGTCATGAGATCACTGAAATGTCCTCATTCCCTGAGACTTTTCTTAGTGTGCTGTCCCATCTCTGAACATTGATTGGAGACCAGTGGGACTTAAACACATTCATAGAAAACGATTCCCAGTGTTTTTCTTATCCCTTAAAATTCCTATTTAAAAAGATTACTAATGATTAATTTTTTCTCACTTTATGCATTACTTAAGTACTTTAAGCACTCAGGAGTTGCTAATGAATTATGGAGTATGAAGTAAAAAATTACGGAGTATGGAGTATGAAGTTTTCTTCTCTCATGATGGTGAGAGCAATTCATTCTCCCTGTTTCGGTATAAGGCTGTACACTTAAAACCTTAATTATTTTGTCTTGTTTTTGTTTCTTAGCAGTCTTCTTCCCTGTACAGTGACCCTCTGGCGACATCTAAGAGTACCAGGGTTAGTACTTTCTGAGGAGTGTGTTGCCTTCAAAGCTACCAGCTGCTTTTCTTTGGGTTAAATCATGTGCTTTTTTCATAGGCCTCCCCTATTGCAAATTCTGGTCTGCTGAAAAGTGCCAGTCTGGTTTGTATCTTCCTCTTCCACCTGGTAGGGCTGCTGCCATAGTGCTGACTCTGGCTTGACATCTTTCCTCCAAAATAGTGAAGGACACATGGCTTTAATGTTATGTGCACTGCAGAATGTGCGACTTGTGCTTAAAATACAAAACTTTAGGGGAGTAAAAATAAGCATATTCTCTTCGCGATGGTAGATACTGCTGTTTCAGTATGTTCTTGCTTAGGATTGGTTCCCTATTGAGAAGATAGATTTGCATGAGCCCATGACATTTGCCTACGTTTGTTGCTGTCCATGCCTGGGGTGTTATATTTCTCTTTGGGACAGCTGTGGTCTTGGCCACAGTAATACTAGGCTCTAATAAAGCAAGCTGACTGAAAAGCAAAACAACAGCTCTTTGTAATATGCGAGCTATGAGTTGGTTGCTTTCAAGCTGTTGTTTGTTGTGTATGGCTTGTTCTAGTGGGCTGGGAGCCTGAGGCTTTATAACTTAATTTTATTGTGATGGGACAAAATGCTTTGGACCTCACCTTTTCTGCTCTGTGTCCTCTTTTGAAAGGATAAATTCATAAATGTTAGTTCTCCTAGTTTTATGACATGGTGATTGAAGGAAATACTGTAACCAGTGTGCTTTTTAAATGAAGTGTGAGCTTGAAGTTTTAATGAGACTGATGCAGGAATTTATGCATGTAAACGAATGTTATCACCTCCACAGTCTTCACCTTGGGAGGCTGTTCACTTACACCATTCTTCAAAACTTTTTTGGAACCGAGTACTGCAAAGAAGTTAGGACATTTGCAAAATAACTTAGATGCTGAATAGATGCATGGTATTTCCTTTCTTCTTTAGGTGTCATTGTATGATGGTGGACTATATAACCCTTATGGTTCTCGAACTGTAAGTCTAACGGGGGGGGGGAGGTGGTGAGGAGAGTGAAGTGTAGGTGGGCACAGCTTACTTACAAGAAAAGGTCATTTAATGTGAACTGTAATTACTCTATAAGCTGCGATCCATCAGCTAGCCAATTGTGACTCACCCAAGCTGTGAGAAAGTGCCGGTTGGAAGTCATCTTAAAGTGTGAGGGAGCTAAATAGAGAACTTCCTTTCTGGTTCATCAGTTCCTCAGGAAGAGGGTGAGAGTAGTGCTTCTCAGGGCACCTCCGCCTCTTCTTTTTCCTCCTGCCTTGGGTGAGCAGATCTGGAGGGTGGGAGTTAGGTGGAATTCCAGACCAGGGAATAACGGTAACCTTAACCCTGAGAGCCAGGAGCTAGTTAGGTCCGAGGTCACTAATATATTCCCAGCAGGATAAGGAGCTGATCATTATTATAAAACCTTTCTTCTTGGACACTTCATAGCCATCTGAACGCAGTTATTACTCATCAAGAACAAGTTCAGCCCGAAGCAGTCCTGTGGTGAGCACTTGGCCTCTTTGCATGCTTTGGAGAAACCTTTGGTTAATCTGTACTCACAGTTTAGAATATTGAAGATGTGTGTTTCACTCTCTGATGCATGGATTGTCGTTTTCCTTCAGTACACAAACTCAAGTACTAATTTGTCCTAATTGGTGGTTTCTGTATGGATGTGACTTAGCATGTAATTTCTTAAATGAGTCTAAATGAGTCAGTGTCATTAAAATTTTTCTAAATTTATATTTAATCGTCATTTGTGTGGAACTTCTTGTGTCTTAGGTGGTCATAGTTCAGTATCCTAGTCGGCTACTCTCTGTTTCTCTTTGCATCTCTGTTTCCTGCATTGAGCCAATTCACTTGCTTGCCAGCGCTTTAATCGGTGGGGTGGGAGAAGAAATAAAACGAGTCAGCTTTTAAGAATTGTTTCATAAGAGACAAAACTGCAACAATTCTAATCATCTAATCGCTCTGCAATATGAAAGGTTTTTTTCTTAATTTGTAAAAGTAATATTAGGTCAAGAAAAGTCCTAAGTAAAAGTCCCCTCACTTTTCCCCTCTATTTTCATTCCTCAAACACATCCTCTGTACTTGTATGTCCTTTCAAAGATATTTTATGCATATGTGAGTATTCTTATTTGAACAGTATGTACATCAACTCACATATACTTGCTCCTCATTTGTCTTATTTATTTAAAGTATCTTTGTATTAATACATAGAATCATTTCATTCTTTTTCTAACATTGAAAAGATTTTTTAAAAAGTAAATCACATTCCTTTTTCCACTGAATGTCTCTTAGAATTAGTTTTATATCAGGACATTCTTTTCTCATTTTTTCATTTCAGAGATGAAGGGAGAGGAAAGAGAGATAGGAACATCAACGATGAGAGAGAATCATTGATTGGCTGCCTCCTGTGCACCCCCTATTGAGAATTGAACCTACAACCTGGACATGTGCCCTTGACCGGAATCAAATCTGGGACCCTTCAGTCCACAGGCCAACGCTCTATCCACTGAGCAAAACTGGCTGGGGCCAGCACGTTCTTTTTAATGGTGATATATTATTCCATTAGGGCATGGCTGTACATTTAAAAAATTACTTTTCCTCATGTTGGAAATTCAGGCTATGAGATTTTTTCTACTACAGACACTTGGTACAGTGAACATTCTTATATATTTTTGTGTACGTCTATGAGTAAATCTTCAAGGTAAATTGCTAATCATGAAATGAGGAGATCAAAGAGTATATGCATTTAATTATGGTGTATAGTGCCATATTGCCCACTAAAAAGACTGTATTAACTTAGAGTTTCAATAGCAAATTTTGACTTTAGGAGCTACCTTGTTATTCTTGGCAGTGTCAAACTTGAAGAAATTACTAACGCAGTTTCTTAATGGTCAACACATGTTACTTTGTTGAGTGGAATATATGAGCTATATGGGCTTTCTTATACATACATGTTTGGCTCAGTCCTCCTGCCATTTCCAAGTGGCACTTCTCAAGAATTCTACTCCTAAACACACACACAAAAAATACTCAGAGATGTTTAAGGACATACAAGCTTTTTCACATAGGGAGGAAGTGTACTTTTAATCCACCCTCTAATAAAATTCTACTTGACAGTTCTTGGGCCTGGTAGCATTTTTAATGTCTCAAGTACGATGGCCTCTTGCAAACAAAGTTGTTATGTTTTCATCGAGTCTAGAATCTTGTCCTTGTGTGCTGGCTAGATACTGTTTCATTTACAAGTTGGGTTCAGAGCTGTTATCTTAGTGATACCAGAATGGTTTCTTAGTGATGTCAGAATGGAGATAGCCTACACATACTGAGCATGAGTCTTGTACTGCTGGTGAAACAGGAAGAAAAGTATAGGGCGATGATAGAAATGTCTCCAATAGTTGCTTAGGAATGAATAAAGGAAAATAAGAATATCATTTCAGTGTAATACTGGTAGGAAATTCTGTCTTTGACTTATATTAGTTCACTTGAAAATATTGTTTAAAGTTCTCAAACTAAAACATTAAAATATCTATGGATCCTAATGGGATCCCAAAGAGCCTAAAGGTTTTAAAAGCATGAAAGCTGGAGTTGGCTGGTTTACACATGCCTCCCCACTCCCTTTTTCTTTAAACTTAAATAAAAGATAAAGTACTATTTTATTCTTTGTGCATATTGGAAATGGTTTTTATTTTTAATGATCGTTCATTATATCTTGAAACAGCTTTTTTATTTAATGGTGCACAGTAGGTGGTGCCAATTATAGTGCTTATAGAGAGTATGTGAATGTGTCCCAAAACCTTACCTAATGTCCTCACAATCACGTAAGACCTGTAGTGAAACTGCATCTTTTTCATTATCTGCATTTCATGTCTATAGTTTATCGACGACACTGCAAGCATTGCGTCTTCTGGTTGTTCCAGTCGCGGGCGAAGGGAAAGTGCGGTGAGCGTGGTTTGCATGCAAACACACAAATTTTAAAATCGCACCATTGTGGATCACGTGACATCTGTGGGAAAGCGAAATTTGTATTTGACAAAATGAGCATTTTCTTCCGATTTAACTTATATGAATAAGCTGCCTTCAAAAATGTGTTTCTGACAGTACATATTCTCTAGCTATATAACCTTTCATTACTAACTTGCTTCTTCACACCTCTCTGTGTTAGTCATTGTATATTTGAAAGATTTTCTCTTTTTATTCTTTGTTGCTGTTTTTGCATATTTATGTGCACATTACACCAATGACAAAGTCTCTCAAGCAAAATTAATGCTTCCACATTGTATAAAACTCATAACTATGGAATATAAGCATGTGGCCGTCAGTCTCTTTGTTGTGTATTTAACCATTGTTTATACATCTTTTAAGACCTGTGAACTTTTTAAGAGCTTCTTCTGATGGCAAAATTTTAAAATTCTGGTCTTAGAATTCAATTAGAGTGATAATTGTAAAGACAACAAATAGCTGTGTTAAAATACAAATGATATAATGTCATCAATACAAATTATATAATAAAATACAAATTATATAATATCATCAGCTCCATAAAACTGAAGGTTTTATGGAGCTGATGATATTTTTGCTTTAACAATTAATTTGAAAAGTACATTGGTGAGGATGATGTGTCAGCTTAGAGCTAGAAAAAAAGAGCTCAATTACTAAGAGGCTGGAATTCCTTAAAAGAAAAATAGAAGGCCATCTAATGAGTTGTGTTTTGTGAAAGATTATAAACTTGAAGTTTTATAGAGAAGGGAATACAACACAAGTGTTTGTGAGATTTGTTGTAAGAAACAAAAACAAACAAAAAACAGCAGTCTAGCCCTAGCCAGTTTGGCTCAGTGGATAGAGCATTGGCCTGCAGACTGAAGGGTTCATTCCACTCAAGGGCATATACCTTACCTAGGTTTCATGCTCCTCATCAGCCCAGGCCCTGATCGGGTGCATGCAGGAGGCAACCAATCGGTGTGTCTCTCTCACATTGATGTTCCTCTGTCTCACCCCCTCCCACTCTCTGTAAAAATCAATGGAAAAATATCCTTGGGTGAGAATTAAAACAAAAACAAAAAAACCTAGCAGTCTAATTGAAGGCACTTGTGGTTCATTAGCAAGCCAGTTTAATGCTCACACTCAAAGCTGAAGGAGAAAGAAAAAGCCAAGACATCTGAAAGCACCGTGAGAAGCGATGGGGTAGGAAGGCAGGGACTTTATTATCTTTTATAATAAAAAAATTATTTTAAAAATTTCAGTTACAGTTGACACTGTTTCAGGTGTACAACATAGTGATTAGACATTTATATACTTTATGAATTGATCACCCCAAAAGGTCTAGTACCCATCTGACACTATCCATAGGTATTACAATATTATTAACAGTGTTCCCTATGCTGTCCTTTACATCGCTATGACTATTTTTATAATTGTATTGTTTTAAATAATATGTTTTTATTGATTTTTAGAGAGAGAGGAAAAGACAAGGATAGAGAGATAGAAACATCTATGAGAAGCATCATCAATCAGCTGCCTCCTGTGTGCCCCCTACTGGGGATTGAGCTCACAACCTGAGCAGGTGCCCTGATTTGTACTTCTTAATAGAAGGAGAGGGACTTTAAAATAATGGTGCCTGGGCCTGAACCACTTTTACAACTTATTAGTGTGCTAATGTCAATTTCTTCTCTTTTTAAAAAAATATTTTTATTGATTTCAGAGAATGGAGAGGGAGAGAGAAACATTAATGATAAGAGAGTATCATTGATTGACTGCCTCTGCATGCCCCACACTGGGGATTGAGCTCACAACCCAGGCATGTGCCCTGACTGGGAATCAAACAGTGACTTCCCGGTTCATAGGTTGACACTCAACCACTGAGCCATACCGGCTGGGGTAATGTCAATGGATGTTAATATCTTTGTAGGTAAGCTTAATATATGGATTAAATGAATTACAATATAGAAAATAACTATCAAAATTCTGAGACAGTAGGTACAAATAAAATATGTATTGTAAATCAAAGAAGTATTACTGTTACTATGAATAAAATGATTACTGCTTGATCATATTAACCCTTGGCAAAACTTTATAGTTGTGAGCCTTCTTTGTCTCTGTGGATGGGCTTCAATATTCCTTTTGTAAGACCATTTACCTTTCTTTGCATTATATATAATACATATTTATCGAGGGCCCAGCTGCTGCAGCCCAGTGAGGGCAGCAGAGGGCTTAGGGCACTGGGTCCCCAGGGAATGGAAGAGTTTTTAAGCAAGGTGATCAAAGCTGAGGTAAAGAATAGCTGACGAGTGAGGGGGAAATGTCATTTATTAATTCAACAAATGTTTATGAAGTACCTGCTATATGCAAGGCACTGTGTTAAGTATTGGGACTAAGGGTAAGCCATCCCAGATTTCTGACATCATGGAGGTTACATCCTAGTGAAAGAAATAGAAAATAAACTAGTAAAGAAAGAAACAGAAAGAAAGCAATCCTGGGACTGTGAAGAGAACAAGCAGGAGATAAGATAGGCAACACTGAGGGTTGGTGTGTTTGTGTGTCTGTGTCCCTTTGGAGGGAGAAGGGTTCTCTGGGGGAAGTGACCTTTGAGCTGAGACGTGGTATGTGAGGCGCCAGCTGCTTGAAGAGCTGAAGTAGAGCTTTCTCAGTCAGTGGCAGAGTCTCAGGTGGGAAATGACTGGGTGTTTGGGGAACCTAAGGAGGCCATGTACTTATTGTGTTCTACAGTTCCAGGTCTTTAGCGGGAACTGTGGAAATCGGGTAATGCATTCAGCATATATGTGCCTAACAGAGTTGATAGTTATAATGGATAATAAACTTGTGAAATGTAGTAGAGGCTTTATTTAGGTAGATATTATACTAGAATCCTCCTGGCCATACATGTATTAATCATGGGAGAGTGTGCTGGCCCTCATGCAGCACATGATCTGTATAGAACTCCAGTTGGGATGAATAAAGCTTATTTGAGGGAGCTGGGATTTTATTTAGGAAGTTTCCTTTTTACTTTTTACAGTAGGCTAATTGCAGTAGTTTTCCTCATTTCATTTCATGATGCTTTATCACACACCAAAAAGACTTTCCCCCCTATATGCCAGTGTTTTTATTCCTTTCTCTCTTTTCTTAACTTCTGAAGCATCTCATTTTTTTCCTGACTAAAAGGTTTCTGCTGCTGATTATTTCAGTCGCTCCAATCGCAGGGGGAGCTTTGTCTCTGAGGTGGATGATGCCAGTGTCCTGGATTTGAGCAGTGTGAGTGGACTGCATGGAGTGCTTATGTTGTCTCAGGCGTGTAACTAAAGTCTAATATGTTACTATTTTAAAACTAGGAACTCAATTTACTGCCCAGGAGATATTTATTTGAACACACTAGCATGAAATACAGTTACTTGTTTTGGGATGTATATATTGATGTGTTCTGATTTTTAATACTCATTTCTGTTGAAAATTTCCCCCATAAAAAGAAAACCCATCAGCATCTGCAGCAATTATCAGTATTTTGCTTCATCTTTTTCTTCCCTTTGCCCTCCTTTCCCCCCTGAATTATATTAAAGCAAATCCCATTCATCATGTCATTTCCCAATAAATAGTTCAGTATCTCTCTACTGAACTTTTTAGAAATTTTTTCATACTCACAATACCATTATTTTACCTAATGAAATTTAAAACGGTTCCTTAAAACCATCTAATATCTAGGCCATATTAGATATTTCTGATCAATCTTAAAATTTTTCTTCTCTTTTTGCTTCATGAATCTATAAAGTTCTGGGTGAACTTTGGAGGTTGAACAATAAAGTATACTACTTAGTAAAGTGTCACTAATTTATAGTAACTGGGAAGAATCTGAATAGATCTTAAGCATTTGGATTACAGCATTGCAGTGAAGAAACGCCTATCCACTGTTTGCACATTCACCATGGACTGAATTTAGGGACGACTGTCTTAATGAAGGAACCCCCAGCAGCTCTCCACTTGCCTGGTTTGTCTAACAGCCTATTATTACCCCTGTGACACCTTCCTCCATTGCTGGCTTTAGTGTTGTTTGCCCTTGGACCAGCACGCTCCTGATTGTCGGGCACTTTGAAGCAGAGGAGAGGCGGTGTTTCTTCACAGGAAAGTTAGACAGTTTTTTAAAGGAGAGATAATTATTTATGTTCAGCACATCACGGATTGTATTTAAATAGCTATTTCTGAATGACTTTAATCACAGAAAGTAATTTTAAGTGTGGTCTGTAAGTATTCAGCATTGTTGGCTCTCAAACCTGGCTGTGTAACAGCCCCATCTCACCCTGGGTCAGATCAAGGAATCTCTGCACACAGAAGACTGAAATAATGCCTTTTTCTGATTCCCCTGAAATAATGCCTTTTTCTGATTCATTTAGTACCCTCCCTGTTTTTATCAAGATGTAAACAAATTAAATTTATTGTGTTTACTTTATCTCTTAAAAACTTTTAATTCTACTAGCCTCTAATTTGTGAAGTCTGAATTAGTGGTCATATAGTTCTTACATGTATTTCTTGGCAGTTTATTTTAGTGACTACACAGAATTGAAAAGGTTGACAATTTTTAAAAAAAAATCTCCCCGTGGCCCCTACTAATTAAATATAACTTTTCTTTCCCCAGGTAGGTATTTTGATTTATTTACAAGTTTTAAAATAAAAATTGTTCATATTTAAGGTGTATAATACGATGACTTGATATACATACAAACAATATACATGGCTTGTATGTATAGCAAATCATGCTGCATACCTAATCACATAAGTATAAGATTCTCTAGAGCAGGTTGCATATCATGTCAGATCCTTGTAATTTTATAGCTTGTGAGTCAATGGTATATATGTGTGTATATATTTTTTCATCACTACAGCTAAAATGCTCTGTTTTCATTCAAAAAGTTTCAATTTATTGTGGTTTTTATATTTTAAAATGGTTATCTAAGAACCTATACATATAATATCCTTAATTTTGCCTCTTGGCAAAGCCTGAAATATTTGCTGGTCATCTTTCTAGATCAAAAAAATTCTCTCTAATATGTCCTTTAAAGGGTATCCTATAGTTCAGCTCATGGTAGACAAATAAAAAGTGGACTTGATGTTGGTAAGCTTATTCCCACTCCCAACACACACAGACTTTTTAAAAACATAACCTGGAAATATGCATTTTTATGTGAAATATCCTGATTTTAAAATGTTGACCATAAGTTCAAGAATTTTAAAGGTATTTTCTGGCTTCTCCATTGTGGGTCAAATATATGTATGCAGTCAGCTAGTTTATGACCGCTAGTTACGAGGCGCTAAAAAAGAGTGCCAGGTCCTGCTTTATACGGTATAATGTTATTCCAGCCTCTTGTCTTTTCTTCTACATTCTGTTCCTTTCTGTCCTATAGGTCAGGCTAGATTTTAAAAAAAAGAATGTAAATGTGCTCATTTCAGTTTTACTGATTGTTAATAATAATCAAACCATTTCTGAATGGAATCCTTGGCCTGTTTTCTTTCAGGAGAGTATTAAATTAATGGTTCCCTTCACTCTTATACTTGGAGAATCAGATCTTTTTTTCTCTTTTTCCCCCCAAACAGAATTTCTGAATAGCATTGTCAAGTCAGTATGTGTAAATTAGAAGTTAACAAAGAATTATAATCTAATGATTATATTAAACAAACTATAGTATAAATACTTTAAATTATCTGTCAAACTAAGTAGCCATAGGTTAAAGTAAAGTTTAAAGGTCCGCTTTTCTTGTTGTTGTTGTTTTTAAAAATATTTTTTATTGATTTTTTTATAGAGATGAAGAGAGCGAGATAGAGAGTTAGAAACATTGATCAGCTGCCTCCTGCACACCCGCTGCTGGGATGTGCCTGCAAGCAAGGTACATGCCCTTGACCGGAATCGAACCTGGGACCTTTCAGTCCCCAGGCCGATGCTCTATCCACTGAGCCAAACTGGTTAGAGCTAAAGGTCCTCTTAATCTTTGAAGAAGCAGAGTTTCAAAGATTTAACAACATATATACTCATTTTTATTTTTTTGTTAATCCTAACCTGAGGATATTTTTTCCATTGCTTTTCAGAGAAAATGGGAGGGAGAGAGGAAGGAAGGAAATGAGCGAGAGGGAGGGGGAGGAGTGAGAGAAAGAGAGACATTGATTGTTTTCCTCCTGCACATGCCCTGACTGGGGATGGGGATCGAACCTGCAATCCAGATATGGTCCTTGACCAGGAATTGAACCCACAACTCTTAGGTGTTGTAGGCTGGTGCCCTAACCATTGTACACACTGGTCAGGGCAAGATAAATATTCTAAGAAATATTTCTCACATGTGGTAATTTTAACAAATCATCAAGGAATTTAGATTTCAAGAGAAACAATCTATGTAATGTTAAGAGCAAAGCATTTTCAGATATCCCAGACATAAATAAGGCAAGAATATTTATCACTGTAATATATTTAAGACTTTGTTTACTAGTTGATAATTTGAAATTCTTTAAGAAAATAATACTTTTGAACTTTAAACATTCAAATTGCAATATAAAGTTTGCCATCATGTACACTTTTTTTTGTACATTAATACTAATATGAAATATTACAAACCTGTTAGCTGACTGTCTATTTACAACCATTAAGGCGAAAAGTGCCCTTTTCTTGATGGGAAAATTACCTATTTATTTAAGAGCATAGTGGCATAATATTTACTTGAAATTTTTTGAGAATAATTGGCTGTAGTTAGTATTAATGAACAAGTCCTCAAGGCCTTACTCTAGGGCAAAATAAAAGCTTTGCTTAGTTTTGTTTTTTAATATATCTTTTTATTAGGTACTTGCTTTTTTTCCTTAGCAATTTATTTTCATTAATTTTCACTATTACAGTTTAATTTGCTTGTTTTACAGAATTGTGATCATATAGGACATACAGCCATTGTTTTCCGATTTCTCACGCACTAATCTACAGTCATTTTTTCATATTAGAGCATATTTTTTTCCAGGTTACTTATATGCAATTTTAAAAATCAGCTGTAGTTGCCATATCTTACACTAGATCTTCAGAGCTTACCCATCTCATAATTGAAGGTTTGTACCCTTTTTCCAGCCTTTCCCTATTTTATATTTTAATATAGTAAACACAGTCACATTTTATTCATTTAAAAAGCCTTTCAGGATCTGGCATACTCTTTGGGCGGTGCAGCTCGGTAGACCTCCTAGCTGTAAGAGCGCTGGGCTTTGGAATACCAGGTTTCAGCTAACATTTGTTGCAATGAAATGCAGCACGTAATGGAGCATAAAGGCTGAGCAGTGAGCAGTGACGAGTATCTGGCCAAGTCACTGCAGCCAAAATGACTGGACTGCGGCATGGCTGCTCGGCATTTTTTGCTGGCTTCACAATCCCTGAGGTTTGGCACATCACCAGTTTGTGTCGCGACAATTGGGATCTGTCAGAAGAGAGAGGAAGCAGTAGAATCAACATTGCCATGGACTAGGTCAGTGATACAACCTCCAAAATGTAAGTTTATTCCAAGTTGACTATTAAAAACTGGGAGGGTTGGGGTCATTTTTGTGAGAGGGGAGATAAGAGACAGGATTTCAAATCAGCCTAGAAAAATGTTTCTGAATGCTCTGATTTTCTCCTTAATTCATTAATACAAGAGAGTTGGAAGGTTCTGTGAGGGAAATAAGGCAGTTTACTTAGGTATAGTATTTCTTTCACTCAAAAGAACAACACATTAAATATTAGGCAATGCATTTTACTAGTATAGATGTAATGGAAGATTATTCCGTTTTTTATGGCAACGATTGCCAATATAAAAACTATAATCATTGCCTGATATAAAACATTTCATATGTACTTTAAAAAAATTAGATTTAAGTGAAATCAATTCTTTTTTAGAGTATTACAGGAAGAAGTAGCAAAAAGAGTTCAAATCTAAGATAGTACTAATGTTATTGATATAGTACTCATAATAAAAGGTATTTATTGAGAAAGTGAATGCAATAATGTAATGAAAAAGAACAGAAAAACTCTAAAATATGAGGAAGTTAGAGTGAAGTGGTCTGAAAAGAGCCAGAAATAATGATGTTTTCTATTTTAATAGTTACCTAAAAAAGGTTTTTAAATTTCTTCTCTAGATTAGGCTGGGAGGGTTGGTTTGATAGCTGGAATCTGGGTATATTTTTATTTAGTTAAATCTGTATGTGACTTTTTTGCACCAATTGTAACTGGGACAATATATAGAAGTAAATAATATTAATACTTGGGCTAAAATTCACAAAACTGGGTCTGGATTCAGTTCTGGCATTTTGTAGTTGTTCAACCTTTCACCTCTGAATTTCTCCTTCCTCAGCTGTAAAGTCAGGGTTTTTTACTAAATCTTTAAGTTACCTCACTTATTTTTTTCCCCATATATGTTTTTTTATTGATTTCAGAGAGGAAGGCAGAGGGAGAGGTAGAAAGATCAATGATGAGAGAGAATCATTGATTGGTTGCCTCCTGCACGCCCCCTCCCCTACTGGGGATTGAGGCCACGACCTGGGTATGTGCCCTTGACCAGAATCAACCCCAGAACCCTTCAGTCTGCAGGCCGATGCTCTATGTACTGAGCCAAACCGGCTAGGGCGAGGGAACTCACTTCTTGAAACACTGTCTCCCTAAAACAGCCTGAAAACCTATCAGCATATTAATGCATATGCAACTGTTAAAATAAAGGTCAGTTTACAAGTATAGATGGGGTAAGAGTCATTTTTCATTCATCCAACAAATTTTGAGTTCTA
This sequence comes from Murina feae, assembly GCA_004026665.1. NCBI lineage: Eukaryota > Metazoa > Chordata > Mammalia > Chiroptera > Vespertilionidae > Murina > Murina feae. The sequence continues at coordinate 25,349 of PVJC01009954.1, forward strand.
TATGCTAAGTGCTATTCTTGGTGTTAGGATTTCAGAAAAGAACACAGACATAGAGCTTACGTCAAAGAGAGAGACATAAATTATTAAATATCAGTCAGGAAGCAATAAATGCTATGAAGAAAAATGAAGTACTTTCTCTAATCTTTGAAACTTGATAAGGGAAAAAAGAAGATACAGAATGTATTTGGGACACTATTGTTAGAATTTTTTAAAGACTTGGGAAGTGGTTGCCCTTGGATTGAGAATTGGAGGTCAGGATATGATGTAGTAGGGAAAAGGGCTTATTTTGAATACTCTTTTGTTATCCTCTTAGATTTTTCTAAAAACATGTTTGTATGTATGACAAAAAACAACAACAACCCGCACCCCAAAACAAAAGAACAAAACGACAAACAACTGAATCCTTAATGCTGTGGGGAAATTCTTTTTGATGGTGTATTTAGCATGCTTTAGTCCAATCTGAACTCTTTTGGCTAAGTTTACTAGTCTTATCTATGTGTCCTGTCTCCTAATAATGTTTAGATAATAAAAGTTTTTAGCTTTTGGTTGTATCAGACTTTTCCTGTGGATGTGTACAAGTTTTTTTGTACTAACATTTGCAATACTAAAATTTAAGATTATAGTTTTCCTTAATGTGTTCAAATTCCATGAAAAGAAAATCTATTTAAAAGTTGTAAACTTTTGCTAAAGAAGAGCTTGCTTGCTTGCTTGCTTCATGTCTTCTTTAGGGTAAGAATTTAAGTTAACATTTTGTCTTATATGTTTCAGTTTTAATATGTTTACTTTTAGGATCCAAACATCAATTGAACTTGGAGAACTCAAATGAGGTCACTTCTTTTTTCACCCTAAAAAGATCAACATGCCTAAACATCTTTTCTGATTTTTATCTCTGTTCTTTTCTAGTTGGATGAGAAATCTGACAAACAGTATGCTGAAAATTACACAAGAGTGAGTATATAAAGTCCTAAGGGAATGAAGCTCAGGTCAAGTACAGTTACTTTCATTCTTGATTTTACTACATTTGAGCTGATGGAGCTCCTCTTCCTCTCTTCATCTATTTCCTGTCCTTGACCCCCAAATTCCTCTGAGGTTGAATCATGTGAAGCACTGGGAAGAGAAAAGACACTGCGTTTTATTTCCCTGAATGTCACCTCCTAAGCTTTTGGCTGTTGTTTTGATTTTCATTTCTCTAGAATTTGATCCCGAGAAGAAGGCACTGCAAATGAAGTGTCTTTAGGAATGGTGGAGACATGCACTGAGAATTTTTCCCCCTTTAAGATAAATTATTTCTTTGAAGTAAAATAACTTTTTTTCTGCGAGTTGCTTTGTGTCAAAGTCTCTAACTTTCTTCCAGAAGTATTTTTTGATAGTCATCTTAAGGAAATTATTAGGATTACTTTTATGCTGTATCCAAAAAAAGATATACCAGTTCTCTCCAGTTGAAATATAGTGTAAGCCACCAATGTTTTCTAGTAGCTTCATTAAAACAGTAAAGGAAACAGGTAAAATTAATTTAAATAATATATTTTATTTAGCCCAAATATCCAAAATATTTTCAACATAATCAATATGAAAATTTATTGAAATATTTTACATTGTTTTTTTCTGCACTAAGGCTTTGAAATCTGGTATGTATTTTGCACTTAAAAAAATGTCATCTTGGACTAAACACATTTCAGGTGCTCAATAGCTACACGGGGCTTGTGGCTACTGTTTTGGACAGCTCAGATCTATGCCATTTTTTAATCCAACAGCGTAATCGCCCATTTAAACTAATTGTGGGAAGAGCAGTCTGAATCAGTGATGGCATGATGTTGCTCTCAGCTGCAAATAGCATCTCCAACTCTAACAAAATATTAGAAAAAGAAAGTATCCTAAAGAAGCAGCTTCAGGAAATAAATAAGAGGATTGCTAATTAGCATACCAGTTACAAAAGTCTAAATCTAAAAATTAGCCTGATGTGTTCACCCCAGTATTGTTCACAGTGTAGCAAAGATAAACTTAGAAAACAAACAACTCTCACACAACTATTTCCTTCTTAGTTATGAAGGGACGGGAGTTATGCTTAGAGTGCCTGAGCCCTTCTCTGGGTGCCCCTCCCCAAAGCCAACCTGAACTGCCTGTGGGTTGCACTTTGGTAACTTCTCATCCACTCTCTTAGATCTCCTTCACCACCCTGCCTTTTTTAGTTTCTACAGCAAACATTCTTAAAGAAACAAGACTTAGAAGTGTCATATTTCTTTTCTCTAGCCTTCATCTCGAAATTCTGCCTCAGCAACAACCCCTCTAAGTGGAAACTCATCCAGACGAGGAAGCGGGGACACCAGCAGCTTAATAGATCCAGACACCTCATTAAGTGAATTGCGGGTAAACCACAATTTTTGGTGGCTTTTTAGAAACAATTTTTTGGCTTCTTTGCAGTATACTAGTATACTGAAACTATTGAACATTTAATGTGATGCAGTAGAAAGAAAAGGAGAATGAGTTCTTCAAGAGAAAATTAATAGTTTGAGAATCTGACTTTGGTCTGGAAGGAAAGAGAGTGGTTAATTTTTCTGTTCTCTTTCCAGCCTCAGACTTTGCTTGTGCTTGCTCTTTACTTGTATTTCTTCAAGAGAATGATTTCCTTGAAAGAAATTAGATTTTTGTAACTGGCTCCTATCAGAACCTCAATAAATGTCTGTTGAATGAATCAATGAATATGGGACAGAGGAAGTACAATACAGAAACTGTGTATATCGGCCTTGTATAATTGTTCCTGCCTGTAATTGCAAAATTGTAATTAGGGCCCTACTATTTCCTACCTAAATCAAGCATCTACAGCAGGGCCAGGACTAAGAGAAACAGTATTTTCCATTTACAATGCAATCTGCTTCACTTTCCTTATAAGGATTATGGTAACATTTGGAGCAAATGCTTGGGGTCCTGAGGATACTCTCATTAGACATTGTGTTGAAAAGTTTTATGTTTAACTTCTCTCCCTTACTTTCTTTCTCCCAAATTAATTGTGTTCAGTAACCAAGTTATTGAAAGAAAACTTTGTTCATATCCATTTATTACATTTTAAAAAGCTTCTGCACCAGTGAAATTTGCTGCTTAAATTAATATACTACATATTTTACTAGTTCTAGCTAAAGATTATGCTAAATATTGAAGTGATTTATAAAATTCTAAAATTTACGTTAAAATGTCATAATTTATGTAGTTTTCTCTTCTGTATACAGCCCACCCCCATTTGCTAATGGTGTTTCAACATGGGCTAATGCCAAGAAAATGTTTAACTCCTCAGATACATTCTCCAGACCTCCTCCAGCCCCGCTGTGACCTGATCTGCTTGCCCTTTGTAGTAGTTGGGAGTGGCAGTTACGTTTGTGTACTCTGATTTTTTTTGGCTTTTATTCTGGAATATTCCATTGCAATTCACATTTTCATCTGAATTCTTTGAGACTTAAGATATGTCTGTGGATGGTTTTATGCAACGGTTCATTCCTATGTCCTGCAGGATATCTATGACCTTAAGGACCAGATACAGGATGTAGAAGGGAGATACATGCAGGGGCTTAAAGAACTAAAGGTATCAGGGCCCATTCTGCAGCCGAAGCATGCTGTCTGTACGCAGAAGTGTTGGTAATGGTGGCTTCACGAGTTCTATTAACCCCACTGCACATAGCTTCACTAACAGTGTTCGTCTTTCAAGCATGTGCTTAGCTTGCAATGCATAGGAAAGGCGAACTTCCAGTCTCTGCTTATGTTTAAATGTTTAGTATATGATTTTTGGACTTCACAGTAATATTATACCTTACAGTTTTTAAACCTTGTAAAATAGTGTCTTAGCCATGCAGAATAGAATTGGGCAAACACCTAAAAAGTATACTAAGAATTTTTTTTTCCTGAGCATTGACCTTAAAATTCTTCCAAGGTAAAGGAGAAGAGAGTATTGCCTGTGTCTGTCACCAAATTCTATTAAAGGCGGGGGAAGAAGGATGTAAGAGCATTGTTAGGTCCTTCTGGAGCAAGGACTCTGAAGCATGAGGCCTGTGCTTTCTTTCTTTCTTGTTCTTAACCTATAGGTCAAAAAGGATGACACGTAAAGAATTGGAGATCAGTGTAAATGGGCCTTATCTTGTCCAAGCGAGGATGGCTGCCAGTTTTCAATACAAGTGTCCATGTGAGGCAGACACTTTGGTTGTAAATGGCACTTGGTTATCTTCCCTACGTTTTATTATGAAGTTTAAGCCTAATATGAGGAAATTAAGTTTCTCTGAACATATACATATCCCTGTTTAAAACAGAAAACACATCAGGCCTCTAAAAAAGCATAAGCAAGGCATTCAGAAAGCTGACTCCGGATAATGGGCCAGAGTCTCATCTGCCTCCCTGGTGTGATTTGAAGTAGCCCGGCTACCAGCCAAAATCTTCATGCAGGTGATTATTCTTCATAAGGAGCTTATAGGATTACTCTTCATAAGGAACTTATAACCAGAAAGAGTGGGAAGTCCTATGGAGACTGCCCTTGAGGGAAGCCTGGAAGCTGCTGGTGTGGCAAAGTGAGGTTGTCAGTAAACTTGAGGAGAATTAGGGTTAGAACGCTGCTGTGCTCAGTTAGTCTTATTGCTCTAATTTTCAGGATTTAATCTGCCCCTGCTTCCAAGGTTTTATATATGACTTTTGGAAATATCTTGCATCAAGGGGAAAAAGTCAGTACATTAAATAAATACATTCATGTTAAATCTCATGTGTAAGATAATGTATCAGGAAAGCAAGCCAGCTACTCAGGCATTTTTACTTGTTTTTTATTTTATTTAAAATATTTTTCTTACCTTTAGATCTACCATTTATTGTATTTTTTAAAAGCTACAAAAGAACAGATTAAATTTACCTGAGACTTTGAACAGATAAGATCACTTTTCTTAATTTATGGTCAGTATATAATTGAACGTAGCTTCAGGTTATATTTATTCTTGAAATTACTTTTAAGTGGAAGAAAAACCATTAAAAAATATCTGATTGAAGCATGGTGGTGTGATGTATCTGTATCCTATTAAAAAGGATGCTGGGTCATTGTTCATGACTTTGTTTTTTAGGTACGTCTGCCTTCAGTGCTTTCCCCCACTTTACCCCTTTCAGAATTATCTGAGTCTTGTTAAAACACAGGTTGCTAGACTCTACTCCCATATTTTTTTATTTAATGTTTCTGGGATGGGGGTTAAAATTTGCGTTTTTATTCAATTCCCAGATAATGCTATTGCTGGTCCTACACTTTGAAAATCACTGCCTTAGGTGTATTTAAGTAAAACTAATTCCTAATGTGTATTCCTGTGTGAGCTAGATCAAAATCACTAACACCGCCTTGATACTGACATTTGAAACAGTTGTCTGTATCTTGTTTAAAGGAAGTACATTACATAATTTTATGTCAGATTTCTTGTGTTACATAATGCATCTTGCGGTTTGCTGCTTGAACTAGCTTAGATTCCAGTGTTCATGCAGTTATGTTTCATTTTATATGGACTGAGTTGTGAGGAGAACTTTGGGTGCTATTTGCCTTTAAGATGGATCAGAATCATCCTAAATTGTCCATTATATTAAGATACTACCATATTTAAATTACTATACAATTGACTTTGCTTATATTTTTAAATTTGGATTATATTTGTTCCCAGTTCTACAATAAAAGTTGCCTATTAATACAATCCTAGTTCATTAAGTGTGTGTGTATCTTTACTGAGATATAATTCACATACCATAAAATTTACTCATTTACAGTGTACACAATTCAGTGTTTTTTGGCAGAGCCACAGAGTAGTAGAACTATCACTACAACCCAATTTTAGAACATTTTTATTTTCCCAAAAAGAAACCTCTATCAGTCATTCCCCACTTCTTATCTCCCACTCACACACTCAGCCCTGGGTAGTCACTAATCTACTTTCTGTCTCTGTGGGCTTACCTATTCTGACATTTCATATCAATGGAATCATATTATATGTTGATTTTTGTGATTGACTTTTAATTTAGCTTAATATTTTCAAGATTCATCCATGTTGTAGCATGTATCTGTGGTGTCTGTGTGTATTTTTTATTTTTTTATGTGTATGGGTAATATTTTGTTGTCGGATTCATCACATTTTGTTTATCTATTTGTCAGTCGATGTACATTTGGGTTATTTCCAATTTGTGGTTACATTATCTTAAATAATGCTGCTACGAATATTTTATGTACAAGTTTTTATATACACACATCTTCTCATTTCTCCTGGATGGGACCCTAGGAATAGAGTTGCTGGGTCACATGGTAACTCTGTATTTACCATTTGCAGAATCTGCCAAACTATTTTCCAAAGTAGCTGCACATTCTCACTAGCAATGTATGAGGGTTCTAGTTTTTCCATATCCTCACTGATACTTGGTTTTGTTTTGTTTTTGTTTTTGTTTGTTACAGCCATGTAGATTATAGCCATCCCAGTAGTTCTGAAGTGGTTTTGATGTGCATCTCTCTAATTACTAATGATGTTAAGCACGTTTTCATGTGCTTGTTGTACATTTAGAGAAATATCTATTCAAATCTTTGCCCAATTTTGAATTAAATTATATGTCTTTTTTATTATTGACCTGTAGGAATTCTTTATATAGTCTGGACACAAGTCCTTTATCAGACATAAGATTTGTAAATATTTCCTCCCATTCTACGGGTTGCCTTTTCACTCACGTTCTTAATGGTATTGTTTGTAGCACAAACATTTAAAATTTTTATGTTCTGTTTTTTTTCTTTTATCAATAGTGCTTTTGTTGTCATGTCTAAGAAACCATTGCCTACACCAGGTTTATAAGTATTTACAGCTATGTTTTCTTTGAGAGTTTTATAGTTTTAGCTCTTACATTTAGGTCTTTCATTCATTTTGAGTTCATGTTTGTGTATGATATGAGATCATCCTTTTGCATATGGATATTCAATTGTCCCAGCACTATTTTTTAAAAATATATATACTTTATTGATTTTTTTACAGAGAGGAAGGGAGAGGGATAGAGAATTAGAAACATCAATGAGAGAGAAACATGGATCAGCTGCCTCCTGCACACTCCCCACCGGGGTTGTGCCCACAACCAAGGTACATGCTCCCAACAGGAATCGAACCTGGGACCCTTGAGTCTGCAGGCCGACTGAGCCACTGAGCCAAACCGGTTCTGGCATGTCCCAGCACTATTTGTTGAAAAAATTATTCTTTTTCATTGAGTTGTCTGAGTACTCTTGTCAAAAATCAGTTCATCATAAATATAAGTGTTCTGGACTCTCATTTCCATAGCATTGATCTTGGTTTGATAAACATTTGCACTAATTATTTCTAACAGTGATGACTTTTTCTATGTGAAATATTTTTTTCTTTTTGCTTTAAAAAAGTTACTAGCAGTAGTAACTTAGACATAGTCATTGAAGAACAGACTTATAAGCTGTTTTAGGCAGAAAACTTAGAATATAAAATTTCAGGCATTTTCTGGTAGTTCTTTAAAAATTTTTATTATTATTATTGATTTTAGAGAGAAGGGAGAGAGAGAGAGAAAGAGAGAGAAAAAAAACATTGATACATTCATTGGTTGCCCCCGGACATGCCCCAGTCAGGGATCAAACACAAAACCTGGTATGTGCCCTGACCGGGAATTGAACGTACCACCTTGGGTGATGGTCCAACCAACTGAGCCATACTGGCCGGCCAGGGCATGGTAGCTCTTTTATTAGTAATCATTTTTTTATTGTTTACTTATTTCGATATTTTGATATGATTAAAAAGTTGAATAATTGCTAGAAATAAATGTTTATACATTTACATAAGCATCATTATGCAATCCAGGAAAGTACTGAAAACAAATGTCCAGGAAATAGTAACATTCAAATGAGTATGAAGTTAACTTGTATAAAGTGAGGCTGTATTCTGTTGTATCATTGCATTCTGAATACCAAATAGCTTGTTGTTAAAACTATAAGAGTAACATTTCTGAAAACCTTGATGATTTTTCATTTTGTTACTCTGACAAGTACAAGTTGTCTACATATTCTTTCATCTTTCAGAGGCGACATTGCTGCTTGATTTTCTTGCCTTGGATAGCAGAGGGCATATAAAGTTCTTACATTGGCCATTTTGGCTTATCATCCTCCTGTTGTATGTGCATGTTACTAAACAAAGAATTCCCCAAACTGCTTGTATTTTGCAAAAGTGCATCTTCATGTGTTTGTGCCAGTGCTATCTCTTCCTATTATATATTATATATTGTCTGTGCATGTGATCATGGTATTTTAGGTATCAGGCTGATGACTTGGACTTTCTTTTAGGAGTCTTTGTCTGAAGTGGAAGAAAAATACAAGAAAGCCATGGTTTCTAATGCACAGTTAGACAATGAGAAGAACAATTTGATCTACCAGGTAGATACCCTCAAGGATGTTATTGAAGAACAAGAGGAACAGATGGCAGAATTTTATAGAGAAAATGAAGAAAAATCAAAGGTAACTGCTCATCTTGTATTTCACCACTCTCTTGGATCAGAAAATTAAAATCTGCCATTTAAAAAGCGCTGGACTTTATGGAAAAAATGCAGCATACCTGGCAATGATGTTTCAGTCAAAGCAATTGGTCCAAGGAAATTGACAGAACATAGCAGGTCTTAAATATTTTTCTATTTAAATTTTTATAAGATTTATTTTATTAAAGAAAAGCTTATGACCTTCTTAGTTTCTGAAAATAGAATAGAACTCAAATTTTATCTTTATTTTCTATCTCTTAATTGGGACAGTTACAGTTAATTACTTATTGCTTCCTGTTTTGACTGGCTAGAACTCCACAAAGCTTCAAAGACTTGCAATGCAATGGTTCAGTTTTTTTCTTTTTCTTTTCCCCTCCCCCATTTTTCAAGAAAAGCTGTTTTCTAAATGATTGGAGAGAATTTTTAATTAGTAATTTAGAAATAGCATTTTGGAGACATGAGTCAGAAATCAACATATGTTTTCTTTAGAGCTCTATAAACTATGTTCTTAAAATTGCAGAGGGAAAATTAAAGTGTAACTCCATCTTTAAAGAGAAATGTCCCCTCATCTCTCTCTCTATTTTTTTTTTTAAATATGTTCCATTGATTTCCTACAGAGAAGAAGGGAGAGGAATAGAGAGTTAGAAACATCGATGAGAGAGAAACATCTATCAGCCGCCTCCTGCACACCCCCTACCTGGAGATGTGCCCACAACCAAGGTACATGCCCTTGACTGGAATTGAACCTGGGGCCTTTGAGTCTGCAGGCCGATGCTCTATCCATTGAGCCAAACCGGTCAGGGTTGTCCCCTCATCTCTTACTACTCAGGTGAGAGTTTAGATAGGAAGGGCAGGATAAAGATTCGATTTTTTTACTTTATTTATGAGTTTTCAAAATAAAGAATTGATTGTTTAGCATTCTTTCATAGTCATCTATTATTGGTTGCTTTTTAAAAAATATTTTGAAGTCAGGTATTCAAACATTTGATGATTTTAATCAATTATAGATTTTACTAGCAGCTCAGTGCATGAAATTAGTGCGTGGGTAGGATCCCTAGCAGCTGCCAGTTGCCAGCGGAGGCCTTACTTCCCTGGTTGCAGCCAGTGGCTGGGGCCTCCCTTTCCCAGCTGCAGGCTGCTGGCCGGGGCCTTCCTTCATTCCGCACTGCCCCCTGGTGATCAGTGCATGTCATAGTGAGTGATCAAACTCCCAGTTGGTCGAACCCAGAGGAGACACTTAGCATATTTGGCTTTTATATATATAGGTTCTAACTGATTTTCAAATTGTCCAACCTTTAACTAATGTGAACTTCTTCAGGTTGATTCCCAAGTTTTGACAAGAGTCTATTTTTTAAAAAAAATTACTTATTGTTGAAAATATTACATATGTTCCCTTTTCCCCCTCATTAACCCCCTTCAGTCTGCTCTCCTCTCCCCCCGCCTCAGACCCTCACCGCTGGGCATGTTCCCATGACTTGAATTGAATCCAGACCCTTTAATCCAGAGGCTGATGTGCTCTATCCACTGAGCCAAACTAGCTAGGGCTCAGGAGTCTGTTTTTTATAGCGTCTTTGCTATCTAGTACAGAAGGTGTTCCAGGCTTATCTGGTACATTTCCTGCACAGATCTGGAATCAGCTGTTTGTCCAAGGAACCCTACTTGTCTTTGAGTGAAACTAAATTTTCCCTCTGTACATTTTAACAACATAGCTTACAACATGCTAGGGTTGCACTTGCCACCAAGTTCGTCGCTGTTTATAAGCTTTTTAAGCACCAGATGAACATGTATGTGGGATAGTTTTAAAAATAATTAAAAAATAAAAGTTTTTAAAATCAAAATATGAGTGTATGCTTATGATTCTAGTTCATGTTGAGGACTCTAGGGCTTTTACTTAGAGTCTTCCTTATATATGTACATCTCTTTTTCCCCACACTACCACTTTCAGTTCTTAAAGTCACTGAGGATGATAGTAATTATGTTATAGTCTATGCTCATTGCATTATCCCACAGTACCCAGAATAGCAATACCAACATTACCACCAACAATATAATTACTTAAAATAGTTATGTTTTTTGTTTTGTTCTGTTTGGTTGTTACTTGACTGCTAGGCTATGTATAGTTTAACCATTGTTTTTAAACGTTACTTGAAATAGTTTCTGTCCCTGTGCTTATGTTGTTAACTGGTTATATAGTTCTCTGCATTTTATTTCGATATTTAGAATTGCTTTTTTGCTTTTTATTTTTAAATTATTTTTACTTTTTATTGTGGTAAAAAAAACATATAACAAAATTTACCACCTTAACCATTTTATTTTTTTAAAATATATTTTATTGATTTTTTACAGAGAGGAAGGGAAAGGGATAGATAGTTAGAAACATCAATGAGAGAGAAGTATTGATCAGCTGCCTCCTACATACCCCCAACTGGGGATGAGCCTGCAACCAAGGTACATGCCCTTGATTGGAATTGAACCTGGAACCCTTGAGTCCACAGGCCGATGCTCTATCCAGTGAGCCAAACCAGCTAGGGCACCATCTTAACCATTTTAGAGTGTACAGTTCTGGACTGTTAGGTATATTCACATTGTTATAAAACAGATATCCAAAACTTTTTTATCTTGTTACACTGAAACCTTGTACTTACTAAATATCTCCCCATTTTCTCCTCCCCCCAGTTTCTGGCAACCACCATTCTCCTTTCTGTCTCTATGAGTTTTATTGCTCTAGATACCTCATATAAGAAGACTCATATATTTGTCTTTTCATGACTGTCTTATTTCTTTAGCATAATGCTCTCAAGCAAGGTTCGTTCATGTTGTAGCTTGTAATGGGATTTCATTCCTGAATAAGATTTCATTGTGTGTGTGTGTGTGTGTGTGTGTGTGTGTGTGTGTGTGTGGCATGCCACATTAATTCATGTATATATCAGAGGATATTTGGGTTGCTTTCCTGAGGAATTACTTTTTATTTTTGATTTACAGTTATGTAAATCTAGAGGCCCAGTGCACAAAAATGTGTGCACTTGGGGGGGGGGGTCCCTCAGCCCGGCCTGTGCCCTCTTGCAACCTGGGACCCCTCAGGAGATGTCCACCTGCTGGCTTAGACCCGCTCCCCAGGGGATCGGGCCTAAGTTGGCAGTCAGACATCCCTCTGGCAGCCTGGGAGCCCTCAAGGGATGTCCACTTGCCAGCGGGGAGCAGATCTAAGCTGCAGTCGGACATCCTTAGCGCTGCTGAGGAGGCAGGAGTGGCTCCTACCACCACCACTGTACTGGCAGCTATCAGCCTGGCTTGTGGCTGAGCAGAGCTCCCCCTGTGGGAGTGCACTGACCACCAGGGGCAGGTCCTGCATTGAGCATCTGCCCCCTGGTGGTCAGTGTGTGTCATAGTGACCAGTCATTTTCAGTGGTTCTGCTGTTAGAGCCAATTTGCATATTACCCTTTTATTATATAGGATGTTTACATATATCTGAAGTCAAATCAACAAAAAACATATTCAAAGAAGTCAACCTTCTAGCTCTTTCTCTTCATCCCTATTTCCCTTCCTTAAAATTTTAAATTTCTAATTTATTCTTCCATTTTTTAATCGAAGAAGATATATATTTTTTGCTATTCAAAAAATATATGCAAATATATATGTTCCTCCTTTCTTAGAAAATGGTAGCATACTGTAAATACCATTCTGCACCTTGATTTAACCACCTTATGATTGTAGTATATAGAGATCTTCCTCATTTTTTAAAATCACTGTATAGATATTTCATTGTGTGGATGTACTATAGTTTAATTCTTCCAGTTCCCTATTAATGGACATTCAAGTTGTTCGTAGTCTCCTGCTGTTAAAGATAGTCCTGCAAAAAAGATGTACCTATAGGTCTTTTTAATTTTGGGGAGTCCTCAAAGTGGGTCTACCCGGATCAAAAAGTATGGTAATGCTGCTAGATTCTGCCAAATACCCTCTGTAGGGGTTACACCATTTTGTATTCCCACCAAAATGTATGAGGGGGCCTGTTTCCTATCCCATAGTACTTTCCTGAATTATGTTGTCAAGTTTTTGGACTTTTACTAGTGTTATAGTGAGAAATATGATTTTCATTTCTATTTCTCTTAGTATGATCTTTTCATGTTCAAAATATTTTTTTCTGTGAATTCTCCACCTTTTATTCCATTTTTCTATATAGTAGTAGTTTTTTCTTTCTAGTTTTGGAGACTATAATAGAGAGATGTAACTTTTTGTCTCGTATAAGTTGTAACTATTTTTTGTAGTCATTTTACTTTGTTTATAGTCTTTTGCTATTTAGAAGTTTTTATTTTTATTTAATTTGTTAACTTTTTCCCCTTCTTGCTTGTAAATTTTTTAAGTCACTTAGTAGTGTTTTCCTCATTCAGTGGTTATAAGAATTCACTCATCTTTTCTTTAGTACTATAACTGTTCTCTCCCTCCCTTGCTTTCTCCATTACCCCTCCCACTTTTCTTTTTCCATACAGATATCTAGTTATCCTAACACTAATTTAAAAGTATTTTTTCTTATTGATTTGAGATGCTCTTTTAGTTTTGTTGTTCAATATATTTGTCTATTGGTTCCACTTAATATATTATAATTGGATCTATTTTGGGATTTTCTATTCTGCTTCATTGATCTGTCTTCATGAGGCATCACAACAACATTTTCATTATGTGGGCCTTATCATATGTTCTAATATCTAATAAGGCTGGCTTTCTTCTTTTTCATTATGCTTTCTGTCCATTTTTTCTTCTAAATGTACTTTGTATCAACTTTTCTTGCTTTAATGAGAAAAACACTTTGTGGTGTTTTTATTTGGACTTCATTAAATGTACGGATTAATTTGGGAGAGAGCTGACATTTTTATGATATTTGAGTCTTTTTACCCAAAAAGATGATATGCCTTTCCATTGGTTCAGTCCTACTTCTCTGTCTTCCACAAATGTTTTATATAATTTTCCTCAGATATATTTTGCATATTATTGCATGTTTACATGTATTTCTTAAATTTATTTTTTAATTTTATATATATGTTAATTTTTTAGTCTGTTACTGTACTAAGTCATCTCATTGTGCCAAGTAATTTTGCCATTGATTAGTTTGTATTTTCTAGGTATATAATCCTATAAGATGAAAAATTAAAAATTTCTGTACCTTTCCATAGACCACAGAATTTTTCTAAATTATTCTACATCAACAGTTCAGGGGTTTTTCTGGAGGTCATACTTAGCCTCTATGTTATTATATTGTAGATGTTCCAGTTTGTTGTGTGCCATTATCTGTTCAAACTGTATCTTTGCTTAATAACAGGAGTTAGAAAGGCAGAAACACATGTGTAGTGTGCTGCAGCATAAAATGGATGAACTTAAAGAAGGCCTTCGACAAAGAGATGAGCTTATTGAGGTATGTACATGAACTGCGGGAATATTTAATTTTGAAAAAAAATGCATTGAATGGGATGAGAGGTATGCATTGGGAGGGAAAGGAGTTAAAATACTATAAAGAGTTTACTACTTGTCTCTTCATATTTGGCTGTACCCTACAATTTTACAAACGTGAAACATAAAGGCTTAAACAGTTAATACTATGAACCCTATAAATAGTCCCCCTTTTAATAATAGAAGCTTTTGTAATTGTCTTTTATTCCTAAGCACATTCTTTCCTACAGATATCTTAGGAAATGGGCAAAGGAAAGATTACAGAGTACATCATTCTTTGGAATGTAGTATTGCTGTCTTTTGGAACATGATTCTGGGGGAATAAGAAGCTTGAGCCTCACTGAGGTAGATGCATTTCTGAGGTGACTAAATGAAAATAAAAAATTGAGGAGGCACCTTATATCCAAAAAGGCAAAGGCTGACGAGTGCTGAGTTCAACTTCCCCCTGAGCATCAGTGTTGACAACCTTTTAGGAATGGGAAGCAGTGTGGTCGACCAAGAGATCTTTGAAAGCATTTATCATCCTTCTGTGTCTACTACCTCGCATGCCATTTCTGTTTTTCCTGAATTGTGGTTTTTCCTTTTGAGTTTGTCGGTTTTTTGTAATTATGAAGTTAGTTTGTTGGGAAGGGATCCTGCCCATTAATCTTGGTGTGTTTACCAAAGAGCTCTAATGTTAACTTAGTATTGACGACATGTGAATGATAGCTGGAAGGCCATCTCTTAATGACCTCTAGGAGATCCTCACTTACCCCACTCGCTGATCCACATCCCAGGTCACTCAGACACCTTCACCTCCACCCACACCCACCTCCCACCCTCCCACCTCTTTTTCCCTCCTTCACCTAGGTACCTGCCTCACTTAATCTCTCTCCCGATAAAAGACTTAAAAGAACAACAACATTTAAGCCCAGCTGGTGTGGCACGATAGTTGAGCATTGACCCGTGAACTAGGGGGTCATGGTTCTATTCCCAGTCAGGGCACATGCCCGGGTTGCTGGCTTGATTCCCAGTAGAGGGTGTGCAGGAGGCAGCCGATCACGATTCTCTCTTGTCATTGATGTTTCTATTCCTTTCTCCCTTTCCCTTCCTCTCTCTGAAATCAATATAAAACTATTTTAAATAAATAACCATTTAATAGAAGAAAAGAAGTGACTGTTTTTCTGTTTGTGCGTTTGTGTTCCTTTTCTTCATTTTTGAGAATAATTGAATTGAAACTAGCCTACTGAAAACTTGACGATTCTAAAAGCAGGCACAGATAACTTTTGAAAATATAAAGTTACATGGAAATTAGTTATCTTAGTTTTCCCATATATGGCAAGAAGTAATTTACCCAAATTCTATCTCCTGCTGGTATTTTTGACAGTGTGAATTCCTCTCCCTTTTTGTCCTTTTGTGTTTTGGGGTATCATTGTGCCAGCCACTTGTTACTTCTGTTTCTAAATTAAGATATATACTTTTCCCTTTTTATGATTTCAAAATAATAATAAAGCTGCTTCTCAAATCCAGTAGCTTAGAAAATGCGTAAGTGTTGTAGTTTTTAATTTGATGATGGCATTCAAGAGGAATTGTAATGTATGATTTCTATAATTTTTCATTGTGGTTTCTTTAAAAACTCAGGGTGCTGGGTATACAAACTTTAAAAACATTAAATTAGTTTTAGGTGTTTCTTATTTTTAGAATTAATATCTCTTAGATATTACTAGCCATGTTTATGTATAACTGAAAAATCTTGAGTATGACAAAACAATGCTTTTTGGTCTGCAGAATCGCATAGTAAAATATATAAGAAATGTGTGACTAAGGAAAGTAGGAGATCATAATTTACCAATAATGTATAAAAGAAAACCTGTTAAACATAAAAGGGTAATTGAGCATCATTGCCTAAACAGAAGGGTTGTTTAAGAAGTACTAAATAGTAATTTCTAGTTTCTCTAAACATTGATGTGAGTATTCATTTATAATGCATGATATTCTTTCTAGCATAGATTCTAACAAAAATTCAAAATGACAAAGCTGAGATATGTCTTGTATTTTTAATTTTTATTTTTTTTAGTTCTGGTTAAGAAAATAAAGTTTAAAACAACTGGTTGTTCTTTATGATAAGGATCATAAGCAAATCTGAATTTCCCTCTTTAGAAATGTAAGTTTTTCCATGTTTGGAAAAGGCAGTTCTCAGGAAGAGTCCCCATGTGGAGCTGGATGCACACAGAAACCCTAGCTGGCTTGCTGCCACATAGCTGTGGTTGGATCACTTATTCCCGGTCCCCTTACTTACTTTTATAGCGGTGAGCCGCTGGGAGTCATGTCTCCAACACGCTGGATGTCATCCTTCCTTTCAGCAAGCAACTCCTGCTTTTCCTGTTCATCACAGACGTTCCCCTTTTACCTTTTTTTAAATCAGCTTTCTTTTTGTTCTGTTTGCCTCCCTCTCGCCCCCTCCCTTGTTTTTTTCTGCTCTTTCATTACTTCTCTCCCCTCTTCCACTGCAGGAGAATCAACGTATGCAGCAGAAAGTAGACACCTTGACAAAAGAGGTGTTTGAGCTCCAGGAGACACTTCTTTGGAAAGATAAAAGCATTAGGGTATGAAGTGGAATTGGGCCTTGCTCCCAAGCTCATCGACGAGGAATAGACCAATATAATTTAACTTAGCGATTCCAAAAGAGCTGTCCTTTTGACTCTTTTTAAGCGGTTAGACAGTGTGAAATATAATAAGCAGAAGACAGAAACTTCTTTGGGAAAACCTGATACCATGCATGGAAAGAACTTTACATTCTCGCTGCCTCTGGGCATGTGAAACCTTCCTTTCTAAGGAAGTTGTTCTTTATTTCCTCAGGATTCTTATCCAGAAGCAGCCACAGGCATTTAATTCAAACTCTGTGGGTAGCTTTATATCCTGACATTGCAAGAATTCGGATAAGGAGCAAGAGGGTAATGAGTGGGGCTGGGGGAAAGGTTATTAGCATTCCATAAATCCTTGGTAAATAAAATAGGAAGAGATTAAAATCAATTTAATTACGGAAGTGGATAGGAATGTCAGATTTGCTAGAGCTGCCAAATTATGATGTCATCTCTAATTATAGTCTTGTAACTCCCCAAAGCAGGGGCCCAGATAAGGAAAAAGTCTTCAGTGCTTTTTTTGCTAAGCCCTTTTGGCTGAAAAGATTTCCACCAGCTCATCCCGTGTGCCCTTTGACTGGCAGCCCCATCTCATGGCAGGAGCTATCTGTTCAGCAATTGGGGTACCACATAACCATAGTTGCCAGAGGCTTACCTTCTCAGGGCAGGGCTGTGGCGGGGGAAACAGGTTAGGTGGGTTAAAGAAAGGTAGCAAAGGTCCCCAAAAGCACTTGTGATAGACAGCCCTCTGGATCACATCCTCCATTGTTAGGGGTGGTCTGTTTAGTATCCAGTGACCCTGTCCTGTCATCAATGAGCACCTGGGAAACAAAATGACTTCTGAAGAGTTTGGTAGACCAACACCTTTAAAGAAATAAAGGTACCATTTAGAGTTTCTAATACTTAAATACCAAGTTTCTAAAATTCTACCCAAAACCAGAAAAGCCTTCTGGAGTATAAATTAACAACTCTGTTAACAGCTTCAAAATTGTAAGCTACTGATTTTATTTAAATTTTTACTTGGGAAATTTAAAATGAGATGTGGCAAATATATAGCACAAAGTGCATAATTTAAAAGTTTAAAAACTGGTCACTGTCTAGAATGGGTTTCTTTTAGGACCTTACATAACTTTCTTTAGCACCTATCGGCAAGCCTGTGGTTCCTATTTTGCATAATTATCTCAGTATTTTAAACTGGTTATTTTGGTCTGGCCAAGGAAAAATTCCAAAACTCTCAGTCCAATAAAATGGCTCTTTAAAATAAAACAATTGTTTTCTTATCAAAAAAGCTGAGCTGATGGCTAAGATATAAATTATTTGACTTTTTAATTTTCTTGGCATTATTTAATAATGGGTATCTTATTTAATAAGGAGTGTCTTCCTTCTATGTGGTATATAATAATGTGTTCCTTTGGATTTTTTTAAAAAGTAAACTTTTAAAGCATTTTTGAGATAATTGTAGATTCACATGCAATTGTAAAAAAATATACAAACAGATCTTGTATGTCCTTTATCTAGTTTTCCCCAAATGCAACATCTTGCAAAACCATAGTACAATACCACACCCAGGATATTGACTTTGAAATAGTCAAGATACAGAACATTTTCATCACTGTTACAGGTTCTCTCCTGTTGCCCTTTTATAGCCATATCTACTATCTCCCCTGCTCTGTTCTTTTCTATAATTTCATCATTTAAGAATGTTATATAAATGGAATTATACAGTATATAGCTTTCTGGAATTACCTTTTTTCTCTTAGCATAATTCCCTTGAGATTCATTCAAGTTGTTGCATGTATTAATAGTTTGTCATTAAAAAAAATTAAAAACTGTGACAGAGTACAAATAACATAAAATTTACTACTTTTAAGCATAGAGGTGGTTGTGATATTAAGTACATTCACATTGCCGTGCTTCCAGCGCCACCATCTATCCACAGAACTCTTTTCATCTCATTTATAACTCCCAATCTCCTCCTTTCCCCAATCCCTCCCAACTACCATTCTACTTTCTGTCTCTATTACTTTGACTCAAGGCAGCTCATATGAGTGGAATCATTAGTATTTGTCTTTTTGTGACTGGCTTATTTCACTTAGGGTATGTCCTAAAGGTTCATCATATTGTAGCATGTGTCAGATGTCCCTTTTTAAGATAATAATATTCCATCATGTGTACCTACCACATTTTGTTTATCCTATCTCCTGTTGATAGGCACTTTGTTTGCTTTCATCTTTTGGCTGTTTCAAATAATGCTGCTGTGAACATGAGTTTGTAGATATCTTTTTGTGGCCCTTCCTTTATTTCTTTTGGGTATGTACCCATGAGTGGAATTGCTGCATAAATGGCAATTCTAGGTTTAATTTTTTGAGGAACCGCCATATTGTTTTCTGTGGCAGCTGCACCAACATTGCCATCAGCTCTGCACAGTGTTCCAGTTTCTCTGTATTTTTACCAACATGTTTCCTGTTTTATTGATAGTAGCCATCCTAATACGTGTGATGTGGTTCTCCATTGACTTACAACATTTTCAACATGGCCAATGACTACCTAATGTATCACTCATCTCTCGCTTCATTTTCAAGATTTAAATTTAGTAATTTCATGGAAGAGCATGACCATTATTCTCTTGTTAAAGTTCAGTTTTCTTTAGTTCTTCACTGATCCTAGTGCTCATGTCTTTATTCCCAAGGCTGTTCCAAGCACCAGGTGGCCATGTGCAATCTATAATAATAAAAGTGTAATATGCTAATTAGACCAGAATCCCTTCCAAATAGCCTTCTGGACGAAGCTGGGGCTGTGGGGAAGCCTGGGTCCTGGGAGCCTGATGATGGCCAGAG
>PVJC01009955.1:0-44673 GCA_004026665.1 Murina feae
TGTCAACCCCTATTCAATTGTCTGGAGAACTCCTATTCATCCTGCAAAACCCAGTATGGATGTCCCTTTTTGAGGGCAAGACTTCCTGGATCATGTACTCTTTCCTTCACAGATGACATTAGCCCTTCCCTCTGCTGTGTTCCCCTAGACCTTGTACATGTTTCTCTCATTGTCCTTATCCCATGATGCCCTTGGATGTGTCTATCCTCTACCAGACTATGCATGAACTCCTAGGTCATCTCTGCTGCCCCAGCACCTACTGGAAGACCTGGCACATAGTAGGTGGCCATGAAACTCTTATTTATGGGAGACAGCTCCTCTGTCCTGAAACTCAAAGCAATTCAGAGTGACTGCCCCGGCTGGACAGGTGTGCCCTGGTTGTCTTCTCTGTCCTGCTGGGTGCAGCAGCTCTAAAGTGCAAGGAAGGCCAGCATAACACTCGGAACTAGTGATTATTACAAATGACCGCATTAGTGAGACCGGCGTTTCCTATTGACCCAGGGAAGAAAGGCTCTAAATTTAGCACCCCCCAAACAGAGGCTGTTGAGTCTGTCAGCCTCACAAACGACCCATGTCAGGTAGAAGCTGGACTTGATTTGCATGTCAGAGGAGCGTTATCGGGTACCTGATGTAAGACTAATTTTATTATTAAATTATCAACGCTGATTTACTGAGAAATACGGTACTGCTGGGAGCTATTTTTAACCTCCCGCCTCAGCTTCACTCAGCAAACAAATCTTCCTTTGAAGGACACTGCATTTGCACAAGTGAATTAGGTGAATAAATATCCATCTATTCATGAAGTTTCTTTATTGAGAAATAAATAAAGAATGGCCCTGAATGCCTTCATTGTCCCCCTGGCAGGTTTCCATGCAGATGACGGCTTCTGCTGAGCGTGGCAGGGACAGCGACAGCGGAAGGGGCCACTGTGTGTGGTGCATCCGAGAGTGGGTGGGGAAGGATCCGGTCTGGGTGCCTGCGGGGGACACTGTGAGGCCAGGCTGGTGGCACTGGCCACGTCTTCCCCACCCGGCAGGCCGACGAGGACAGCCCCCGTCGGGATCAGCACCTTACTAGGAAGGATGGCAGCTCTGGTACCAGCCCATGGTGGTTCTGCCACTTCCTGTCTCTGGGACCTTGAGCAACTTACTTAACCTTTCTGTGCCTCAGTCTCCTCCTATATAAAATGGGGACCCTTCCTACCAGAAGGATTAACTGAGAGAATGTGTTCTAAGCAGGTAGGAGAGTATTTGGCACATCGCCAAGATCTGGGAAAGTTTGCGTGTGACTATAGTCAGCATCCTTGTAGGGATGGGGAGAAAAGTAAGGCCGAGAGTGTCCCTGCGGTGAGGCCAGGCCCAGCCCCACCCCATCCAGCTGGGTGACTCTGGGCAAACTCCTGGACCTTTCTGCTCCTCAGGTTCCAAGTCCATGAGATGAGCAGGTCACACCTGCCTCTGCAGGAAAGAATGAGATCATGAGTGTAAAGTATACAGCATGGTATCTGGCACTGAGTAGGTGCTCAGTACACAGTGGATGTAACAGGAGATTAAGATTAATGCAGTCTAGCCCAGCCAGTGTGGCTCAGAGGTTGAGCATCAACCCACGAACCAAAGGGTCACCGTTTGCTCCCGGGTCAGGGCACATGCCCAGTTGCGGGCTCCATCCCCACTGGGGGGTAAGGGGTTGGCAACCAATCAGTGTTTGTCTCTCTTCGATGTTTCTATCTATCCCTATCCCTTCCTCTCTCTCTCTCTAAAATCAATAAAAACGTATTTTTTTAAAAAAGATTAATACAGTCTAGCAGCCTGTTTCTGAGCTCTCAGCACTCCTTTGCTTTTCTCCCTTCTCCCCCGCCCCCCGCCCCCCAATCTGGTGTTTAGCTGGGATCAAATGGGATCAGGAATCTGCCCCCAAGAAAAGCTACCCTCCTTTTTCCTGAACTGATGGCGTCTTTATTTAAAGTCGCGGTAATTTGGTTTTCACAGGTTACATTGATTTTGATGTTTTCAATATTGCATTAAAATTCCTTCTCCTGATCACTGGGGTTTTCTGGCTTCTCCTCAAATGTCCCCCCTCCCTTCGGGCTCAGTGCCGCATGGAAGCAAAAAGGAGCCTGAGTGTCAGGAGCCGCCAGTTCCCAACTTTAGAACCTGGAGGTTACCCTGTGAGTGCCGAAGGCCCGGGGTTTGCCAAGCAAGGAGCCCAGGGTGATGTCTGCCATCGGGCAGTGCTTGGACTTCCTTTGCCTGCCTCCTGGGATGGGAAGGATGGAGAGCAGATGGGGAAAGCGCTGCCTGGGCTCCTGGCCCCAGCGGCTGCTGGCAAATGCTCACGGAGCCCCGCCTGCTCATGCGGTGGGAACAATTACTTGTTGTTAGAGGGCTGGGGCCACAGGCCCCTAATGTGGCAACCCCCTTAGTCCAGCGATCTGATGTGAAAGGCGGCAGCGGGCAGTGAGGCTTAGTTAGCCAGCCCCCAACACATACCCGCGAGGCAAACCCACACAGCTCTCAGCCCGGAGTGAAGCTCCGAAAGCCCCTCCTCCGCACCAGGCTGGTGCCAGGCTTGCTCCCTGTTCCCATGAGAAGCCCTCCCCTCCAGTAGTAAACTGGAAGCAGAAACAGAGTAAGACTCAGGCCTAAGTCTCTCCCTCTGCATCCAGACCTCCCAACACGGGTGCTGACCTCAGCATGGGATTCCTGGAGTGTCCCCAGAAAGGGGGACACACCTGCGGTACCGCCCACACACCCTCAGCAAAGGTGGCCAGCTGAGGCCGGGAGGGGGGAGGCAACCAGGGCTCAGACAGATCTCTTGCCTGGCACAGGGCACAACCAAACTCAAGGTAAGAGGCGTGCTGTGCTCCAGACTCTCACCAGCCTGCAGAGGTGCTGGGAAGGCCCCTGCCCATACCCACAGCCCCATGTCCCAGGACAGGAGTCAGTCCAGGTCCTCATTCCTGGGCAGGAGAGTTTTTGCCTCACAGTTTCAGTGTCACCAGCAGGAAGCTTCCTCTGCTCTGATGCCTGTCACTTGGATAAATGGAGATGTCACAGCCCACCCACTCAGCAACCAGGCTCATTACAGAAATCAAAGGGAAGGAGCCCTTTAGAATCTCCCAGGCTGGCGTGTGTGGGGCTGGAGCATCACCACAAACGAGAGAGAAAATAGTTGCCCATGCGCTTTAGAAAATATCCATCAAATCAAATCCACGAAAGCATGAAGCTGCTGCTGCAACCCACCCAGGTACCTGCATCTGTTTCCAGAAGGTCCTCTTTCCATTCCTGCTCTGAGATACTCCTTGTCCCCAGCCCCTCACAACCCCATCATCCAGCCCTCAGCCCTGGACCGCTCCCTCAGACCTACCCTGAATGCGAACTCTACACGCATTTCAAAAAGAAGCAGCCACAAAGTTTATTCTGTGCTTCCGGAGACAAGAGCATAAAATTCTTCTGTCTTTCCAGGGCCCCAATAATGAGGGGTTCTGGGCCAATGAAGCACCATGGCAATTGACCCTATCAGCTCCCCAATATATACAAGCACCCACACATACAAGTGCCCCAGCCGCAGTGAATGTGCACATACATACACAGTCTCATGAGGAGAGAGGCTGGGAGACCCTTCCAGAAGCAAGCCTCACATTTGGGAAATGCCCTCAGTGGCTCCTAAACTATCGTAATGCTCACAAATGCCAGCTCTTGATCCTGGAATCCTGCCCCTTCTCCTTCCAAGCAGCCTGGGTGCTGCTTCCTGAACTGCGTCAGCCTGGAGAGAAAGAGCACCCTTCAGCACTACTCCAGCAACACCACCTGGCATCCTGGTTCTCAAGCACCGACTCTATGCCTCACACTGTGTGTGACAGCCCCTTCAAACCTTCCCCGGGTGGCAGGAGCTCTGGCCCCAGCTAACAGTGGGGGACAGTAAGGCTGAGCAAGTAGAATGTCTGTCAGAGCATTGCAGAGCCAGCTTAGGGTAAAGGTGGTCTTGAATCCAAGTCAAAAGCCCATGACTGCGTTACGCTGAGTATCAGCAGCTCAGAAAAGTTGCCACGTGGTACAAGTGAAAAAGTGACTTTTCAAAACAGGTGTTTGAATGCGATGTCACCAGCCTTTGCTGCGCGCCCCCCCCCCCCATCCTCCCCGGGAGCACAGCCACTTCCATCAGCTCAGCGCCTTACCAAGAGTCTTAAGGAGAAGGTGGCCTTTTAGGAGAGGAAACCAGAGCTTAGAGAGGTCCTGTGAGCAGCCTCAAACTCCCAGCAGGCCAGCACGAGAGCCAGGGCATTGGATTACAAGAGGCAGACCCTTCCCATCAGACAGGCTTGAGCTTCAAACTCGGGCAACCTCTTGGTTGTATGATCTTGGGCGAATCTCTAGCACTCTCCGGGCCTCAGCTTCAACCCTCCCAGGTTGCCATAACTTTTGAGCCATTTAACTAGCTGAGCCTCAAGTTCCATCATTGATGAAATGAAGCAAGATAACAGATAACAGCGCAGCTCAATGAAAAAGGAAAAAGAGATTAAAAACCACCCTTTTCCCCCCTCTTTCCCCTCTGCACCGTGACCTGGTTGCTTTAGGCTGGGCTATTTTGGTGCGCAGGCTGCCGCCCACTGCTCCGTCTAGTTGCAGGGCACATGTCAGATGCCCATTGTGGCCTGGCTTCCCTGAGCCGGTCAGTCTCTGCAGCTGGCCTAGAGCCGCTGGGCAGCGAGCAGAGCACCTCGCCCTGCCCTGTCCTCCACTCGCACCCCCAGGTGCAATGCATGGGGAGAGGCAGCAGCACCCAGCCTGGCACCCAGGCCTGTGAGGGAGAAGGGGAGAAGAGAAGGGACCATTCTCCCAACCGCAGGCCTGGCGACAGCTGAGTAGCCAAATGGGAGTCGAGTTCCTGACTGCTTTGCACTCAGGAAACCGTGACCCTGCGAAAGGCGGCCTCTACCTGAAGAAAGAGGCCTTGTTTACCAATTCCCACAATTCCCTTGTGGGAAGCAGGCACTCACCATTGAAAAACACAACTCTGCAGGCGGTGGGTCATGGGTATGGGAGCTGGCATAGGGAGTGGAGGGTGGGGGAGGGGGAATACAACTCTGCCAGTCAGTTGCCCAAGAGTCAACATAAAAAGTGGTGCTCTCTCTAGGTGATCTCCTCTCCCCAGCAGGCCCCAAACTCCAATGGCCCTGCCCCCAGGAGCCTTCACCCTCCTCAGAAACAGTGCATCTTTGACAAGGTTTGAAAAGCTGGAAGCAACACAGGGGCAGCAGCAAGGCCCATCCTAACTAGAGCCCAGCACGCTGCCCCCCCGCCCCACATACACATGCACGCTCACACTCACATGTGCACACATGCTCACACGTGCTCATATACACAGCCAGGACTCCCTTCCTTCTCCCCACCCCACCACCAGGAACAAAACTGGGCTGATGAGTTGATCTCTTTCCTTAATTCACTCAGTCCCAGGACTGGGGCTGCTGATGTAGATAATATACCAAGAGGCAGAAGATGAGAATAGAAGGAAGGGAAGCACTCGAGTCGCCTGTAAACTGGATAAAGACATTGTTTATATCGTTTGAAAGTAAGGTAGGATTTTCCCAATGAGGGAAGTTTGCAGAGGCTGTTCCTCTGCTGGAGCAGGAACGTCAGGAACAGCTCCCAGGTGGTCTAACCCGCTGAGGTTCACAGTCAGTGGTACAGTGGCGTGCACCTCAGTAAAGGAGACTTGCTCAAGAGGATCATTCCAGGAAAAAGCCAGTGCGGAACAGTGTTGAGAGTGCAATGTTCTTTATTATTTCTGGGGAAGGAGACTGCATAAGGAGGGAGGGAATGCTCACCCTCTGCCTCCTAACTCTCTATAATTCATTCACATTTTTTGCAAGTGCTTATCACAATTTTTCAAAATGTGTTATTCATTTGAGGGAAATAAAAGAATCCGAATGGCAAATGCACCAACTGAGGGGCCCCACTGGAAGCGAGGCTACTGCCAAGCGGCCCAGGAAACTGAGGGACACCTGGGGGCCCTGTGTCAGTGCAAGTGGCAGTAGTCATAGCTCATGTCATCCTGCTGATTTCTGGAGGGGTAACCAGCACCTTGAGGGCTGAGATAAATGCTCCTTTGCACACTGTCTTCCCACCTAAACCTTACACATTCAGGGCCAGGAGTGGAGGCGCCAAGGGGCTCACTGGTTAAGAGCAGTATTCAGCTCTCTAAGAAGATCCCCAACCCCCATCCCACTATAAAGTCAGACACCCACCTGACTGACGTGGCTCAGTGGTTGAACATCAACCTATGAACTAGGAGGTCATGGTTTGATTCCTGGTCTGGGCACATGCCCTGGGTATGGGCTCAATCTCCTTTGCAGGGTGTGCAGGAGGCAGCTGATCATTGATTCTCACTCATCATTGATGTTTCTATCTCTCTCTACCTCTCCCTTCCTCTCTGAAATAATAAAAATATATTTTTAAAATAAAAAAATAGCCCTAACCAGTTTTGCTCAGTGGAGGCAGTTGATTGATGCTTCTCTCTCATTGATGTTTCTGACTCTCTATCCCTCTCCTTTCCTTTCTGTAAAAAATCAATAAAATATATTTAAAATAATAATAATAAAGTCAGATACCCAAGTGGAAAACTTTCTAAGATCTATCCTGTTAGGATTTCCAGAATTCCCCTATCCGTGCATCCATCTATCCATCCATTTCACAAACGTCTACTAAGCATCTTCTGTGTACCAGGCACCATTCTAACTTCAAGGGGTGGGGCACTCAGTGGTGACCCACACAGATGCTGGGTCTGCCCTGTGAAGCCTACAGTCCATGGGAAGACAGACGTGTGATTATAGTGAGACGGGCATCGTGGGAGAGAAGATCGGGGTTCTATGGACCTTCGGGGAAGGGGAAAAGAGGAAACCCATGGGCATCAGGGTGAAGGCTGGGGGCTACTGGAAATGACGTGCCAGCTGAGCCCTGAAGTAAGAGCGGGAGTTCACCCAGAGGAGAGGATCCCAGTAGAGGAACCAGCATGACTGGAGTGTGAGCTGTAAGAAGTGGGAGAGTGCAGAATCCAGGAGAGGGCCTGATTACAGTATTAGATGAGAGCAGACGCTGCAGAAGTCTCCATATAAAGGCTTTGGCATGGGCTTCACCTTCAGAGTGCTTGATAGGGAGGCTGGTTGTATCAATGGGCCCTTCCTGTGATGTCTCCAAGGTCTCATCTCTCTGTCCCGGCCATATTCTCGAAAGAACTTGGGCTCTGGGGTTAGAAAGGCCTTGGTCTCTACCTTGAGCAAATCATTTCACCCCTCTGAGCCTCAGTTTCCTCATGTGTAAAGTGGGATTAATAGCAATACTTACTTCTCAGGGGTGTTGTGAGAATGCAATTGTGTCCTCATGCCAATTCCTGATGCATCATAAGGTCTTAAGCAATACAAGCTGTAATTCTGCCTGATTGACCATGATTCGGTCAGTGTCAATGCCAAGTGATAGGCACATGGGGCTTACTACCCTCTTCTATTTACTTTTGAAATTATTACAATAAAATGTATTTATAAAAACCTCTGCTCACACAATTTTCTACAATTGCTGCTATGATGCACACTCCTTTGGGGAGTGCTTTCATTCATTAGATTGCAACAGGAACAGATACCAGAACACTCCTCCAAAATCCCCCACTTCCACCTGCCAGCTCGATCCTCCCAGCAGTCGGAGGGGCCCTGTGCTGCACCCCAGCCCATCTTGATTCTAGGAGGTGCCAGTGTCAACCTCAGAGCTTCAAAGTCAGGTGTAAGAAGGAAATGCTAAAACTTTCATTTTATTTATTTTTAATCTAAAAAAAGAGAGAAAGTCAAGCATCACTAATACTTAAAATATGGATTGGAACTGTGCAGTCTGAGAGTTAAAGTGCACAGTCTTGCTGTGACTCATGAAAGAACACATTTTCTTGCCTAGGATTCTGGGAAAATGGCAAGTCAAAGGGAAACACTGGAACGAACCCTTGTTTCTTTTTGTTCCCATGAGAGGAGACCCGTCTCCAAACGTGGTCAGCCAGCTGGAATACAGATACTGACCTGAACGTGCGGATCCTCTGATGAATATAAATACAAAAAAGATAGAATTTTTTAAGGTGTGGATTGACAGGACACATAAATGATTCATCAGTCCACGACATATTGGGTGTGAGTGCTGAAAAGTGTTTGTCCAATAGAATCGGTGAACTGCGGAGCAACTGGTCTCCACAATGCACACTGTGGTCCCTCCATGGTGTCATCAGGCTTAATGCAGAGGGAGGCCTGGACGTTTTATCTCGGCTTCCCAGCAGAGCCATCTGCTCACACAGATAAGAGGAAAATGTAGCAGAGGCATAACTTCTATCCGACTTTGCGGAGCCAGGTGTGTATCTCATGCACTCAGGCGGTCCTGCAAATAACTGGTCACATAGAAGCAGACCGTGGGAATGAGGACAGGGCCTTTGGCCAATAAGGAGCAGCCATGCTCACTTCAGCTAAACCCTCTGCAGCTGCGAGACGTCCCCTCCCCATCCCAAGAGGGCGAAGGGAGAGCCACTGCTACCGGAGAAGGTGGTCAGCGAGCCTAAGGAGAGGGGTTGCCGGTGCAGACAGACAGGTCCAAACACTTGATTTGGAGTTTGTGACCTAAGGGTCCTGCTCTGAGTCATCAACTCTGACCCCACGGCCATAATATTCAGCCAAATTCTTCAGGAGTGACTGCTCTCTGGGGGCATCCTGGGCCAAAGATCAGGGCTGGTCCTTGTCCTCTGGCCCTGAAAAGCATGCTGAGATCCCCTACGGAGAGGAAGGTGAGAAGTCTATCCCATCCCTCTGCTCTCCTCTCAAAGGCTCGGGAATTCTGGGAGGTGGATGTACCCCATCTGTGCGGTCAGGCGCGCTCCCGGCCTGGAGGTCTGAGTTCAAGTCCAGGCTCAGTCTCTTATAAGCTTCCTGAACATGGGCCAGTCCCCGGACCTCTCTGAGCCCTGATTTCCCCACCTCCCACCGGGCCAGAACCATACCTTTCCTGCTTCCCCCGGGATGCCACCATGGTAATCCCAACCCCCGAACACAGTGAGAAAATGGGCCTGAAAGCAATTAGGACATTTAAACAATCCTTTATACGTAGGATTAATAATAACTGCTTACTCAACTAGAGGCAAGAATGATAGATGTCTGGGGCAAAGGTTTTCTTGCATCCCTCATGCCCTCCCAGGATGATGGCAGCAAAAGTGGCAGGGGTGGGAGGCCTGGCCTCCCCTCCCTCCTGCCACCTTCTCAGGGAATCCTCCAGAAAGGTCACGGGATCAGGACCCTCGGTGACCATGAGGGGCCTGCCTGGGACAGGCAGAGTGCACAGACAGAAGGAGGTTGCTCCTGACCTGGCCCTGCCTCCCGCCACCGCCTCATCAATCCTTCTCCTCTTAGCAGCTGACAGCACCTCCTGGCAGCCTGGGCATTAGAATTGCAAGAAGCCCAGTTGCACTGGGGAATACCGATGGAGGAATCTCAGATTCAAATGTGTCTACGTTTTATGAACAGCCAGATCTGGGCAAGGCGTTCCTACTGCCCTTCCGCCGAAGGGGAGTGGTAAGGGTTTTGTTAGAAGTACAAATTGCTTCTTAATGCAGAGGATGAAGCTGGGTGCTGGCACCTCCTTAGCAATTCCTCCCACTCCCGGGAAAGCCACTGCTGCATGTCAATTTTAATTTTTGAAATTTAAACCGAGGGCTTTGTGTCTAAGCGCCATCTCATCGGAGAAGGGGACGAATAAGTCAAAAAGAATTAGGGCCCCGCTGGGGATTGCAGATCCATGGCAATTAGACTTTATTTGGGTCTCAGACATTCGATTTTAATCGCATTTCTGAATGATACAATCGACAAGGCATCAGAAATGTATACTATGCATCTGTAGATGGGGCCTGACTCTGCCCACCCCAGTTCCTGGGCTCATCTGGGCTTGGGCTCCTTAATCAGCAGGGGTGGGGTCGGTTGAGGAATTGGGATTCAGTTTCAGTCTGGAACTGGGGAATATATGTATGATTTGTTTTCTGTCTTGCTGTCTTTCAGAACTTCATCCCTGGACTCAAAGCAGATGCAATCATGGCTAATACTCAAGTTAATGACAATAAAACATTATTCAAGTAAAATAAGAGCATTGTGAGGAATAGCCGCAGCAACAGGACTTGAGGCAGAGGTATAATTGTCTTTAAAGGGGAATCACAGCTTTTAGCATCCTCCGGGAACTAAAGTTGAGCCCAATGTGATTAGGGAGAAGACATGCAGCCATGAACATTGTCACCCACATCGACCTATGAATACATGTGTGTGTGCGTGCACATGTGTAACATGGACTAGTGATGACAACCACAGTACATCCACATGGTGTGTGTGTGTGTGTGTGTGTGTGTGTGTGTGCGCGCGCCTCCAGTTTTACACAGTTACACACACTCTGGGATTGCCTCCATGTTCACACATTTCTCTTCAAACAACTGGTCAAAACGAACTCAGTAAGTACTAACAGGTTGTTAACTGGTTATTTTGTAGGTAGTTTATTATTTATTGGAATTCAATGGTCTAAAAACAAAACAAAAAAAGTAAATTAAAAAAATCAAAGCCATGTTGGCTGTTTCCCTACCTTATGTGTGTGGGATGGGATGGGAAGTATCGCGAAGAGACCACACACATGGGGCTCAGATCATGGCACCGTGCAAATGGGAAGAGAGAATCCCAGAACGGGGTTCCTCCCCCAGGGATAGTGTATATCTCTTCCCACGCAGTTCTGGGTGAATCGGGGAGCTGGATGATCCCCAGAATGCCTCAGTTTACCAGCTCTTGTAAGAGCTGTCAGTGGTGTGGGCAAATGGACAGGTGCTGAATACCTTATGCCTGGGTGGGTGGGTTTCTGCAGGGGGGGCCTTCTGCATTTCTTTTTAGGGACAAACATCTTAGAGACCACCTTCTGGCAAGTGCCTCATCCCTGCCTCCCATTTGCCTACCCTAACCCTTCCTTCTCCAGAAACGCCTGCTCTTTGACGTCCTCCCACAAGGCTGGGAACTTGGAGACTCAGCCACTCCTCTCCTGTCTGCCTCTAATTCTCTCTCCCCCACCTCCTCTGGGCCCCTCCAGTTCAGGGATGCAGCCCAGGGGAGAAATACCTTCTCTCCAA
This sequence comes from Murina feae, assembly GCA_004026665.1. Lineage (NCBI taxonomy): Eukaryota > Metazoa > Chordata > Mammalia > Chiroptera > Vespertilionidae > Murina > Murina feae. The sequence goes on from PVJC01009955.1 coordinate 11,167, forward strand.
AGAGTGGGATGCTCTGTCATCTCTCCCCACATCTTTTCACCCATCTCAGGTGGCAGGGACAGGGCAGTGGCTGACAAGCAGGCATGGATGGGCTCTTCAGGGCCCAGTTAATGTCTTCGTGTCAAGGTGGACATCTGGGGGACTGGTCTGGGGACCACCCTGACAAAAACATCGGAGCCCGAAGTCTAGAAACATAATTTAATGCATCGCAGTAGGTCTGAGTCGGGCGTTGGGTGCAGAAGCGAATTTTCGTTTGCTGGGATTCTGGGGCGCTGGGATTTTGACTGATGGACAGGGAAATTTGCAGGAGTATTGGACTCCCCAGGGAGCTCATGCGCACTTTGGCCTACCTCGCTGGCCAGGGTTGGAAGGCTCGGCCTCCGGGCACTTGGAGAAGGAGGGAGACTGAAAGAGGGCAGTTCCGTTCAGCCTGTCCAGTCCCATCAGGTTTGCAAACTGCTGCCACTGCCACCGCTGCTGTCCATGCCTCTGGGGTCAGGTTCAGGCTCATCTCACCACGTTGGCATCGTCCTCTCTCTCCCCAGATGGGGGCCAGGGGCCAGGAGCACTGCCCAGAGCATAGTGAGTTGCAGACACACGGGGGATGGGAGCGGGCAGGGAGGAGAGCGGGAACGTGTCTTTTCCAACGATGTCAAGAAGTGTCATGAATCGCGAGGGGTCCTTGCCAGGGAACAGCGCGCCCCCATTGGGCCCAGGGCGGCGGGAAGCCCGCTCGCCCAGCTCCCTGTGCCCCTAGTCCGGGTAGAGAAGGAAGCCGGAGAACGTGCTGTATTTGTTGTTGTTGCCGCCGTGCGCCTTCCCGCCGTCCAGCTTCACGTACACCTCGTCGCCCGCCTCCAGGTGCAGCACCACGCTGTTGCTGGCGTAGTCGTAGTTCTGGTCCGCGTCCTGCGCGATGGCGCTGGCCCGGACCTGGAGGCGAGCCGCGGAGCTGTGGGTCGGGTCGGGGCCATCCGCCCAGGCCCCTCCGGGCCCCCACCCGGCGCGCCCCCCTGGTCGGCCATCTGCCCGAGGCTCCGGCTCCGGGGTCCTCGCTCCCACCCAGGCTCCACCTTCTCTCGCCAACTTAGCCAATTCCTTCTCGGCCCCCTCTGCGCGGCCCGCAAGTCCTCCGGGAAGGAAGAAAGATGGGACTTGTGATCACCGGCCCAGCGCAGAGGGTGGGCACCAGGGCCAGGACCGGAGCAAAGGGGAGTGGGGGGCGAGCGCCTGCACACGGGCAGCTAAAGAAGGAAGAGGCTTCCGAGGAGCCCGGGGGTGGGGGTGGGGGGGTCCTGCGGGCGAGGCGCACACCCAGCCAGGGAGGGCGGTTCGGGCGGCGGGCTGGGCTCTCCCGGCACAACCTCCGTTACGCGGGGATAAACGCGACCAGGGAGCCTTGGGGAGCGGATCCCGGGGGAGAAAAGAGGTTGGCTCCCCAGCAGCTAGGGCGCGGGGTCTGGGGGCGGCGGGGTGGCCACTGACCTGCCCGTTCTTGCAGAGGTCCGCCCACATGCTGGTGCCGTCGCCGCCGCGCATCAGGATGTGGTAGGTGAAGAAGTAGATGCCGCGCACCTGGCAGCTGAACTTGCCGGTGGTGGGGTCGTAGTGATTGCCCAGGTTGGTGACCACGTCGTCGAACTTGAGCACCTCGTAGCCTTCGTGGGGGCTCTTGAGACCCACGTAGAAGGCGATCTTGGGGCCACTGAAGGCGGCGCTGAGCGCGCCCGTCACTTCGCCCTCAGAGTCGCCGCCGCCCCGGGTTCCGCCACCCGCTTCCCCGTCCCCTCCGGCCGCTCCCGCCGTCAGCTGCAGCCCCGGCAGCCCGGGCCGCCCGGGGTCGCCCTTCTCCCCCGGGGGACCCCTGGGTCCAGGCGGGCCCGGCTCTCCAGGGGGCCCCCTCGGCCCTGGCTTGCCCGGTCGCCCCGGGTCGCCCTTGGGTCCCTGGATGAAAGGGGGCGCAGGGTTGGCGCTCAGGTCTTGCATGACTTCCAGGGCGGCGGTGCTGGGTCCGGGCGGCGGCGCCTTGGCGCCCGCGGGGCCTCCGCCGGGGGCAGCGCTGTACGGGTCGCAGATCATTCGGCAGGTGCCCATCATCTCGTAGTGCGCCGCGCCGGGGGCGGCCGCCTGCAGCAGCAGCGGCACCGCGATGAGCAGCCCCAGGGCCATGGCCAGGAGCACGCCGACGGCCGCCAGGCAGGCGCGCCGCCGCCGCTGCCACTGCTGGGGAGCGGCCGCCACCAGCTCCTCCTTGCCTCCCGAGGAGGTAATGGTGGGGCGGCGCGGGCGGCCCCGCTCCCCGTACTCGGGGGCCGACTCCACGGGTCCTGGCCGCACCCCCGACGTGGCGACCCCCGCTCCGGGCGCCCAACTACTTCAAGGAGAGGCGCCCCAGCTCAGGCGCCGCTGCTCGCCGCGCGAGGGCTGTTGCGGAGAGGCGCGGAGCGCAGCGCGCATGGCGGGGCGCACCGGACCAGCCCGGCGCCCTCTGGGTCCGGCAGGTGGTCCGGGAGCGGGGTGGGGAGGCGGCTTCCGGCGCGGGCGCGGCGACCCTGCCCTGGCGCGGCTCGGGGCTCGGCGGGGCTGGCCCGCAGGTAGGGCGCCCGGGCTCCGCGGCGCGCTCAGCTCGCTCTCCCGCTGCGCGGGCTCCGCGCGGAGGGGGCACCCGGCTACCCTGACGTCAGGAGTCCGGGGCTGAGCGGCGGCGGCGGCGAGGCAGCGCGTGCTACCATCACTCGGGAGACGGCGCCCTCATGGCATCAGCCTTCTGTCCTTCCCTTTCCCTTTCGGGCTGCGTCCCCGGCAGAGGCGGCGGAGGCTCCGTTCTTCCCAGAGCGCCTGGGAGCCACAAGTGGGCGCAGCGGACGCATCCGGGAGCCGGCGCTTCGGACACACCCATCCGAGGCCACTCACGCGCGCCTCCCTCCCACCAGCCACTCGGGAACGCTCAAGGGCGCACTCGTGAGCGCACAGGCACCTCCACTTGGCCACGAAGGAGCCCAGAGAGGTCCTTCGGGAATCACCGAACCCATTGCCCTGCCTGCAAGTAGGTCCAAACCTCAGCCCACCCAGGACAGCCTTCGTCCAGGAGGCTCTGCCTCAGGACTGCCTGCAAACCCCTGAGCTCCTTCTTCAGAAAGGAGTAGATCTCGCTTCTAAGAGGCCCTTCACGCCTAGCTGAGGGTTCCACGCTGTTACAGAGGCTCCAGAAGGCCACCCCCCAACTCTTTGAATGATTCTTTTTAGTCCACAGGCCAAATACAGGCGTCCATTAGCCTCAGCCCCTGTCTTCCAGCCAGAAAATGCCTGGCCCTGTCCTTTGTATAAAGTCCATTTAGACATGCAAATGGACACCCAGCGCTTGGTGTGACCTCGGTGCACTCTGCTCCCACGCGGCTGGCCAGGGCTAGCCAGACCCTCAGACGGTTGCCTGGACACCCCATGCTCCCTCCTACTGAGTGGGCTTGGTTAGTTTACAAAATACTCCAGCGGCTGGCCAGGAAGCTGAGTTGATTAGAGCGTCCTCCACGTAGACCAAAGCTGCAGATTTGATTCCATCCTCGGTCAGGGCACATACAAGAATCAACCACTGAACGATAAATGCGTGGACAACAATTGGACCTCTCTCTCTTTCTCTCTCTCTCTCTCTCTCTCTCTCTCTCTCTCTCTCTCTCTCTCTCTCTTTCTCTGTCATCAATAAAATAAAAACTTTGAAAAACACTCCAAAGTCATTCTGAGCTAAATCTCAAATAAACTATGACACCAGATTTGGAGAAGAATTCTCCATCTCCAGTGCAGCCGCGGGGATAAAGGGAGGAAGTGAGTGCTCCTGTATACCGGCAAGACCTCAGGCTCCGAAATAAAAAGCTCTGTCATCCGCTTCTGCTCCTGCTCTTACCCTGAGCAACTCTGTGACTAGGGCAGGTCTCTTGCTCCAGCCCTCCCAAAGCATTCACTTGGCCGGGCCTTCAGAAGAGCCACCCCCCACCCCCTGGGCTGCTAGAAGTGTCTGGCACAGCATCAGCATCTCTGGACCAGCCAGGCGCCCTCCTGAGGCTGTTGTTTGAAGAGAACATTTGTCAGGTATCCTGTTCTCCTGTGTTTCTTAAAAACCCATTTTGTTTCTTTCTGGTCACTCTGAGCCATTTCCCCACCCCACCCCACCTCAAGTAGCTCCAGCTTCTTCCTTCATCAGTGTATTTCCCAGAGATTAACAGAAGATCTGGTACCATGTAGGCCCTCAGTACATATTTATAGAGAAGATAACTAAACAGAGCTTGAAGCAAACGACTCAGGAGAGAAGAGGTGAAGGAACTCATTTATTAGGCACCTACTATGATGCTCAGGAACTTTGCACATGCTCCTTCACTTACTCCTCCTTATGGATTAGCAATTATTCTCCCAGTATAAAGATGGGAAAACAAAGGCTTTGAAAATGTAAGGTGCTTGCCAGTGTCCTCCATCCATACCACAGAGCCAGACTCCTCCTCACAGCCAGTCCAGAGGCTCTGAGGAGCTGGCAGTGAATGCAGCATTGGCAGCTAGTTCCTGTCCACTAGTCTTCGCTGGTTTTGTGGGTTCTGGTAGCACTCCCTCCCCTCCCCTTTTCTTCCCTTCCTTTCCTTTCCCTTCCCTGGGGCCACACCTACAACTAGTGAGCTCTAGGAGCCACATTGCCAGGTTCAAATCCAGGCTCTGCAACCTTATACCTGTATGACCTTGGGCAAATTGCTTCATCTCTGTGAGCCTCAGTCTCCATGTGTATAGAATGGGGATGAAAAAATTACCTACTTCCCAGTTATTTAGAGATTAAATGAGTTAAATAGAGGCCTTAGAACACGGGTTGGCTCAGTAAAGGTTAGCTATTGTTATTAGCATTGATACTTTAGACCTCCCCCATCATGCTTAGGAGCACAAAGGTGAGCCATGTGTGCAGTAAGCAGGATAGGGGAGGTGAATTATGGTTTGTAAAAGAGAGAAACACAAAGATCACCCCCACACTCTATCTTTTTCTGAAACCGACAAGAGGGGCCACACTGTCCTTCCCATTCCTCTCGGGCTGCCCTGCTCTGGCTTGCTGCCATTTATCAAGATTGCCCAGAGTGCCTCTGGGCCCAGCTCCCTCTGGACAAACATTCTCAGGCAGACACTCACTCTGAATTGCCCAGCCCTGCAACCCATTATCCCCAAATCTCGGACTCCTTGCCCCTGCAGGATCTGAATAGGGAGGAAGCAAGGAGAGGCAACTGTGTGAGACTCAGGTTTTCACCCTCGAAGACCACAGCCCTGAAGCACCCACAGCCCTGCAGGCAGGAGGCCTCCCCAAGGCCAGGGGCGAGGGCAGCAGCAGCTAGAGAAGGCAAAGCAGGCAGCCTCCCATCCAGACCACATAAGTCAGGGGGTCCTTCCCCAGCCCGCCCGCCCTTCCTCCCATAGAGCCAGACAGAGTGGCCTGCTGCTGTGCTTGACACCTCCTCATCCCCCTGGCTTCTGCTCCCTCGGAGTGATCCACATCATCAGTGACTATCTTCTCATTAATATTAATTATGATCTTTATTAGCATGTAGTCTTCCATTTTGGCCGTAGTTTTATATTCCAGGACTAATAAACGACTCAAATGTGCCCAAAATTGCCCTTAGTATTCCAGCCTGCATTTCACCCACCAGCAACCACTGACAATCAGTCACCTCCACCTTCTCACCCCTCAAAGCTCTGTGGTCTGTGACATACATTTTGACACTTTATCACATGCTGGTTTGTTCACTGCTCTCCTCTGCACTATAGTTCAGTGCTCTTCAACCTGGGATGCCTGTCTCTGCTCATCTTTCTAGACTCATCCCTAATTATCCTTCAAGTCTCAGCAAAGGGTCACGTTCTTGTCCAAAGTCTTCCCTGAACCCTCCCCAAGAAGAGTTGGCAATTCCTGAAGGTAAAGAGTACCTTAAATGGCTGTGGCCGGGTGGCCGGGTGGCTCAGTCAGTTGGAGCATCATCCCATACACCAAGACAGGCTGCAGGTTTGATGCCCAGTCAGGACACATACCTAGGTCGTGGGTTCAATCCTCAGTCAGGCACGCGTGGGAGGGAACCAATCCATGTTTCTCTCTCTCTCTCTCTCTCTCTCTCTCTCTCTCTAAATCAATAAAAGCACACCCTCAGGTGAAGATAAAAAAGAGCATCTTGAATGTACATACCCCTGCCATCATGTACCATGACTAAAGGTTTACTTGTTAGCCTCCCGCACCAGGTTTTGAGCTCCCATGGGGCAGAAATCAGGTCATTTATTCATTCATGCATATGTCATTCATTTGTTCAGCAACTATGTATTGACTCCCATTGTATACCAGGCATTGTGCTGCATGCTGAGTGTGCATGGTGAGCAAGACAGGTGTGGTTCTCCTCCCTTCCAGCTGTCCTGCAAGCCCTCCTTGACTTGCCTTCTCTTTCTACTTGTGTCACTTAGGCTGCATCTGAACTGCCTCTATCTGGCATGGCTGTTTATTGGGAAGCTTTCTTTGAATTAGACCTGTGTCCCCAACTAGATTGTAAGCTCTTTAGAGACATCATCTTAAATACATTGGCCAATTGATTGTCTCCATCCCCAAGGGGAAGGTCAGCATGACACAAAATGTCACATTGTACAAGGCCCCAGAGTCCGTGTTAAAAGATGTGGCTTTTATCCTGGTTGCAATTAAGAGATTCTAGAGGAGTTTTGAGCAGGAAGTGACATGATGTACATTTGCAAAGATTACCCTAGCTATTGTAGTGAATGGTGTGGGGGAGGGAGTAAAAATGAGGAAACCAGTTTGGAAGCTATTACATAATCCAGGCTAGAGTTTATGGTGGTTTGGTGTGGGATAATAGAAGAGAAGTGGGGTGAATTATAGATGTAGTATTTTGAACATGGAACCCAGGGCTCTTCATAATGGATTTGAAATGAAAGTTAAGTGAGGAGGAGGAGGAAGAGGAGAAATCAAGGTTAACTCCTTGGATATGACTTAAGCAACTGGTGAATGAACACAAGAAAGGGGAATTTAGGGAAGAACAGTGTGTGCGGGAGATGGCAGGTGGGAGGTTAAAGGATTTGTGAGCTCCATTCAGTAAGTGTTAAGCTTGGGATGCCAGTGAACTATCAGATGAATCATCACAGAGGCAATGGACATGAGTCTAAGACTCAGGTGAAGAAAAAATATGGAAATATACACTTGAGAGTCCTCAGGATGCAGATATTTCTAGCCTTGAGAATGAAGAACGAGGAATTGGTAGATGGAAAGAGAGAACCCTATCTCATGAAGAACAACCCCTCCAACCCAGTCATCTCAAAGTTAAGTAGCAGCTAAAGGGAAATCTTCAACAGAGACTGAGAAGAAGCTGCTGGACTAAGGAAGAATGCTAGTGAACAGTTTACAGAGAAGAGCACCTCAAGAAGGAAGACATGATCACTTACTTAGAAAGCTGCTAAGAGATAGAGTGAGAGGAGGACAAGAAGGTATGCCATGAGCACTGTAACATGGAGGTCGCTCAGGACTGCGACAGGGATAATGCTGTCTGCTCACAAAACCATTTCCTTTTCCCCTTAGGCAGACCAAACTGTCTCCCAGACTCCTCTTCAGAATGGCGGGGACACGTGACTGAACTCTGGCCCACATCACATGAGAGTGATGTAAGTCATTTTCAAGCCTGGCCCCTAAACTCTCCTCCGCAATCTTCTACGCTCTCTTTTATACTTTACTTGGCAGCCAAACACAGAGGCTTTGAGGTTCTGGGGGTGTGGGTACCGCAGCCTCTCCAGTCCTTTCAGGCAGGAGCCAGGCTGAGAACACAGCTCCCATTGCCCCCGAGAGGCTGGGCCATCATGACCTGAGGACTCTCTTCCACTTCCAGCTTCAGTTCCTGAGAGCCCACAGCTGAAGAGGGTGGGCAGGGAGGAATATTCCAACCCCTGAAGATATTCAGACAGCCCTTCTCAGGGGCCATGGAGGAAGTGCCTGCCAGGCCCATTATCCCAGATGCAGCAGAAACACATTTGAGTCAAGAGGTCAGCCAGCCCCGGCAAACCCTCGCCCAACCCTCTCAGAGTCCACGGCTGGAGCCTAAGTAGTGCTCCTCAAGGAGCTATCTCTGGCTGGGTCTACAGGGAACTATGGGCCTGTAGCTGTCTTTGCTCTGCTTCCTCTAAGGCCCAAGTCCCCTCAATGCCCCCCAACTGCCAAAGACAGCTCTCCCAGAACCCCCAGGTGATAGAGACATAAGTTGAGGCTCCCATTGGGCCAGCCTTCTCCCCAGCCATCCAAGCTGCACTGCCCACACTGCTTGTCCCAGCCCTTCAGCAGGCAGGGTGGTGCGTTTCATTGTCCATCATGGAGCAGATGTCGAGTGCCCACTATATACGAGATATGGAGATCGAGCAGAAAGCAGCAACATCCTGCATCTGCTGGCTGAGTCAGCTGCTTATATTGCTTTTCCAACCTCTCTTTTGCCTTTCAGATATCACCCATCCACATGGACCTTGCCTCTCTGGAGCCACTTGTAACCCAGACTGGGGTGACAAGTGTGATGAGTGACAGTCTTGGGTGGCCCTTGCAGAATCCTGTTTCTCTGAGTGACTTTTCCCTCCAGGGCAGTGGTTCTCAACCTTTCTAATGCCACGACCCTTTAATACAGTTCCTCATGTTGTGGTGACCCCCAACCATAAAATTAATTTTGTTGCTATTCCATAACTATAATGTTGCTAGTTATGAGTCGTAATGTAAATATCTGATATGCAGGATGTATTTAGGCGACCCCTGCGAAAGGGTCATTCCACCCCCACAGGGGTTATGGCCCATAGGTTGAGAACTGCTGTTCTAGGGGCTGTGTGTTTTTCAAAGACCCTGATCCCACAGAACTGGCCCTGGGACTGGACCCTCAGCCTCCCTCGTAGGGTGAGGCCAGAAAGCCCAGTGCCAGAGGAGTTTTACCCTGGACACCATATCCAGCCACCACAGCCTGAGACCAGCAGAGTGGTGTAGCTTCTTGTCTGTGTTTCTCTTTGCAGACTTGTGCTTATCTTGTGCTTTTAATAAAGCAAGTTTCCACGTCCCCAAACATACCTGTTGACTGAAGAGGGAAATGGGCCTTTGATTCAGAAGTTCACCAGAGACCATAAGGATTTCCCCTAGAGGGAGATGCAGCCTTTGTTCCTGCGGATGGAGAACTTGGCCATGGAGCAGAGGGAGGTCCCCCCTACCCCCGCTCCAGCATTAATGGAGCAGCTGTTCCGGGCTGAGCAATGAATACACTTGCTGGCCCCGAAGACACTGACAAGGCAGGGAATCAAATAATACAGCGTCACCCTGCTCCCAGGACCTCGGCCATCTCGGCCTCCTGGAGATCATGGCTCTGTCCTCTGGTACCATCGCCCTCCCTTTGTGACCATCTTTGGATCCCTGGCAAGCATTTCTTTTCTCTGGGACTTGTCTGTTTCCATCTGATAGGATATGCAAGGAGTGGGGAGTGATTTAGATGTCAGAAAGTTTAGCTGAGAGGCCGTCATACAGTGCAAAAAACTCCCGGTGATCCTATCAAAACAGTCCCACCAGGGTGTGCTGCTCCAGCAAGCAAGCAAAGTCCAGCCCTTGCCTTCCCCAGGGTGCACCTGGCAGGCTTGTCGCTGTCCGTGGTGCTAATGACTGTGGCTGCCTGACTTCCCTTGGCAGGAAGGCATCAGGTTTCAGAAATACAAGAATTAACTCATGCTCTCAGGCTTTGATGTGTAGCCATAATTCTGTGTGGAAACGTTGGACGTTCCATGTATACCCGTCCTCTCCTGGCCTCACCCCTACACAAGAGACATGCTCCCTGGCTGGGCAGGAGGCTGGGTAGCTGAAAGGAAGTGTTCTTTTCTCTCTCTCTCTCTCTCTCTCTCTCTCTCTCTCTCTCTCTCTCACACACACACACACACACCATGAAATACGGCTGCCCTGAGGCAACCGCTCGCCATCTCCCACAGTCACCTTTTCTCCCAGCCAGGAGCGAGAAATCCAGCACAAAGCTGAAAGTCAGCTCTGACCCAAAAGGGCTTCCACTCGAAATGTTTGTAAAGAAGTGGGAGGAGCACGCGGCCTCAGCAGGTTCCCTCAGGGAGGCTGCGTCTCTGTGCAAAGACGGCCACCAGCAGACCGGGCTGGGGGTCACCAGGACCCAGAAAAGCCCTCCAGTGCCCACTCCCCAACCAAAGGTCTGGCCTTCATTAGAGTCACTCTTAGGAACAAAACAGCGCTTCCCAGAGGGTTTTCCATGAGCTCCTACCTGAGAGAAAGAAAAGCAACACTACGCAAAATCAGGTTGGAAAGCTGGGTGGAAAAGTTTGCAGTGTATTTGTTCACTGCTGCACTTTCCAGAGCCCTTACGGTGCCAGCCGTCACTATGCTGCTTCCCTGACATACCTGCCAGCTTTTATGCAGGAGCTAGAGCACACAGAGCATGGATTCTAGAACATTCTGGCTTGAGTTCCAACCCTGCCTCTGCCATTGACTAGCTGTGCTGCCTTGAGCAACTTCCTTAACCTTTCTGTGCCACTGTCTCCTCATCTCTGAAACGGGGATAATGGTGGTACTTACATCACAGGTGTTGTGAGAGCTAAAGAAGTTACAGTAAGGAGCTCCCAGCAGGACGCCTGGCACACAGTGAGCCCTGCAGCACCACTGCTCACATTGTTGTCAGCAGGGGTGCTGATGCGCAGGAGACTAGCCTGGGAATGCCGGGCTAAGGCATGGTACTGGCAGGTAGCCTTCACACTGCTCCTTCGTCATCCCCACCTGGAAGGTCCTTCTCACTTTTTCAAACTTTTGATGAATTCCTTTCAGCCTTCCAACCCCAGCTCAAAAGTTCCCTCCTAAGAGAAGCCTTCCGTAACTCTCTCAAGCAAAAGTTAGTCGCTCTCTGAAAACTTAGAACAACATTTTGCCTTGGACCTGTCTTTTATGAGAGAACTTGTCCCAGTAAATTGTAATGATTACTTTACATGCTTCTCTCACCTCATGTGCTGTGAGGTCTTCAAAAGCAAGAACTACAATCAAGCCCTCGCCGGTTTTCTCAGTGGTTAGAGCATCAGCCCATGGACCAAAGGGTCTCAGGTTTGATTCCTGGTCAAGGGCATTTATCTCGGTTGCAGGCCTGATTCCTGTCGGAATTCAGGGTGCATGTGGAAGGCAACCAATCGATGTGTGTTTTTTTCCTCCCTTCCTTCCATTCTTCTGAAAATCTATGGGAAAATGTCCTTGGGTGAGAATTTAGAAAATATAAAAAGAACTACACTCTGTCTCCAAGGCCCCAACACATAGCATAATGCCTGCGATGCACGGGGCACGTCAGGGCATAACTAATTAATGAACTGGCGTGCTTGCATGCTGCCTGGGAAGGGCGACATGTGACGTCCTCCACCATTCACTCGCCCAATGAGGTGAAGAGCATGGCTCATGCCTCCTCCACTTCCCAGATGTATGACCTTGAGCAAGTCACACCTCTTCCCTGAACCTAATCCTCATCTTAAAAAGTTATCAGTGCTCCTTACCTCTTGGATCTGAGGGAGTATAAGAGGAAATGTCAGTCCTGCCCATTCCCTCAACCTCCCTCCCCCCACCAAACCCACACAAACACATGCACTTGCGCTTTTCTGGGTGAAGGAATAAGAGGAAAAGGAAAGCAGGTCCAGGGATTTGAAAGAGAAGGTGAGGGATGGCTAACGCAACATTCCCAGGGTAACTGACTCAGGAGTCCCAAGAGTGGCCCCTAAGCACACCTCACCTGGCTGGCCCATCCGGTGGCCCACACAGGATTCCAGAGCAGGCACCACAAGGAGGAAACCATTTCAAAGCTTCTGCCTCTCAAGGAATCTATGTCACCAAAGGGAGCCCTTCCCCCTCCACTGCACGCTCTCTCATAAGTCCAGGCTCCAGCAAGAGTCCCTCCCCTTCCCCGGGCCTCAGTTTCCTCCTGTCAGTGGGCTGTAACCACTGGAGCTTGCTTACTCAGAGGTGGGGTGGGGGTGGGCCCAGGGAGCAGACAAGGGTCAGACTCTTTCTTTTAGGCCAAGGTTCCTCCCACCCCCTGCACTCAGTTCATGCCCAAGTCACAGAGTAGGGGCACCTGTCCCACTCTCTCCTCCTCTCCAGTGGAAGCAGAAATGGAACCATAGCTCTAGGCTGTGGGTTCAGTGGCCCCTCCCAGAGGAAAGGGGCTCCCCCAGAGGTGAGCATGATTCCTGCGTGAGGCCCTGAGGCTGGAAGGTGGGACTGGTGGGAGCAGCCCAGTCCAAATAGTGTTTTAAGTGGAGCTGGTCATGGTAGCCCCACCACCCTATCTGCCCAACACTGATCTCCACCCACCCAACCCAAGCTTCACACACCTTTCCTATCCTTTTTTATTCTTTTGAATTTTTATAAGACTTTATTTGAGCTGAACTGACAAGTTCCCCACCTGTCTGTCTGTTAAGATGCCAAAGACTCTGCTAAGCCCCGAGCCACACGACAGAGCCGTTCTCTGAGAGTTGAGCATAGCCACCTTCCAGAGGCCCTAGCAGAATCACAAACACCTATCGAGTCACAAGCACTGTGCTCTGAATTGACCAAGGTAACCATCTAAGGTGCCTGGTGCAGCCTGGGCCCTGGGCACCAGGGATCAGTAAGGGCTGCCCAGAGGAAAGCAACCTGTGATGTGGGGCGAGAAGGGATCATGCCCCAGAGCTGGGTTCAGCTGCTGGCCCCTTACTGCTGGGTGACACCCTCTCAGAGCCTGAGTTTCCTCACAGTCAACCTGATGTCAGGGCAGCACTTCACAGAGTGCTGGGTGGGAGTGGCTGGCAGTGTTTGTCCAAGGCACCTAGCACATGATGCTCATTCAGGCATGCCAGTTCCCTCCCTCCCCACCTTCTAACCTGAGAGAAGGGACATGAGGCACTGGGACTGAGGCTGGGCTAAAATTGGGCTGTCATGCAGGGAAATCCCTTTTCATCAAGGCTGACCTGGCTGTTTCAGGGTAGGGGAGGCTGGTGTGGAGTGCAGAGGGCCCCTCAGGCTACTATTCAAGAGACAGCTGTCTCCAGGTACTGGGAGGTGGGAGGGAAGTTGGGATAGCTTACCTTTCCTCTACTCCTTCCTGGTTCTCCACATGGAGACACTCTTCCCGGACCTCCTCAGCCACCAGTCGGCAAAGCTACTCTACATGCAGGAGGTGAGCCAGCTAGCTGAGTGCGGCCCATGGTGGCACAAACATGAGAAGGGTCTGCGGGAAACATGAGTGGTCATGGCCTCTGTCTCCAAGAGGAACAGTGAAGGGGCTGCAGGGCCAGGTGAATTCAGAATTAATGTAAGGTCTTTCAGCTGATTGAATCAGGCCCACCCTGATTATCAAGGTAATTGCCTCTATTTAAAATTAACTGATTATAACCCAGTTGGTGGGGCTCAGTGGTTGAGCATCAACCTATGAACCAGGAGATTTCAGTTCAATTCCTGGTCAGGGCACATGCCTGGGTTTTGGGCTCGATCTACAGCGTGGGGTGTGCAAGAGGCAAACAATAGGTGATTCTCTCTCATCAATGATGTTTCTATCTCTCTTTCCCTCTCCCTTCCTCTCTAAAATCAGTGAAAATACATTTAAAGTTAATTGATTATAAACTTGAATCATATCTACAAAATACCTTCACATCAACACCTAGATTAGTGTTTGATTGAACAACTAGGGACCAGCTGAGCCAAGGTGACACATAAGACTGATCATCATGCTGCCCAAGGAGGGAACAAGGAGGTCTGCAGAGTTTCATGTGGAGGGAGGTGACTTGGTTGGAGGCAGTAAGAGTGGACCCATTTCATCAACTCTACCAGTGCTCAGCGAGGCCTCCCCACCTCTCCTTCAGACTTGCTGCCCCTCACATGCCCCATGTGGAACATCTTGGCCCCTCCAGTGAGCTCACAGTGCAAAGACACTCCTCTGGCTAAGGAGGAAAGAAACAGGAGCGTGTGGCTACAAGGCACGTACAGAATACGTAGCCACAGAAAATTTGGTGAGCTCTGGGAACTCAGTGAGGCGTTTATAGGACATGCACTTGGGCCAGGCCCACCGGGACATGAGTGTGAACAAGCTATGGTCTGGAGGGGCTCCTGCCAGTGGGGGGGGGATGAACAAATGGGGGACAAGAGCCCTGATAAGTGTCTGGTGCAGGTGCAGCCACCACCCAGAGAGAACAGCTTCAGGATGGGGCTTAGGGAGGGGTCTGCTGGGCTGGTTTGGCGCCCGCTGGACCAGGATCTTGACTCCACCTCCCAGGGCCCTTAACTAGAGACTTTATGAAGAAGGGATTTAAGCATCACTGACCTCCAATCTCTGCAGAGAAGCCTGGATGAGCTCCTGACTGGTCATATTTCTGCTTTCGCCCATCTTCAGGGAAGGGAAGCAGAAAGCCCTGAGTCCTATCCGTTATTCTGTGAACTGCTGGCGGCGAGGCAGGACGGCAAGAAGCACAGGGAACTCCCTTGACAAGTGAAATAAGGCAAACTGAGACAAAATAAACAAGGCCAAACAACTTGAGCAAATTACTGCCAGCTAATGAATCACAAGGTCTTATCTTCCCTAATCAAGTACACTTAGGAGCAAACCGTTTACACATTCCAGACCCTCCTGGGGCAGACCAGCCCCTCTTCGATGACATTCTTTACACACATTGTGATGAATCAACATATTGAAGGATACACCTGGAAAGCAAATGAATATTCTGTTAAGACTCTCCCCAAGGCCTCCCCTAGGATCCCTGCCTGCTAAAGAAGGATAAAAGGCCTCAAGACAAAGGACCCAGCTTGCACTCTTGCTAGAGAATGCCCACACCTTGTATTTCTGCTCTCTTTTTATTGTTGTTGCTATTATTATTATTATTATTATTATCATTATTATTATTATTTTAATCCTCACCTGAGGAGTGAGGATGCTTTTCCCATTGATTTTTAGAGAGAGTGGAAGGGTGCAGGAGAGAGAGAGATGTGAGAGAGACACATTGATTGGTTGCCTGTTACATGCATCCTGACCCGGGGTAGGGTATCAAACCTGCAACCCTTGATTGGGAATCAAACCCGAGGCCTGCTGGTGCCCAGGTGGACGCTCTAATCCCTGAGCCACACCTGCCAGGGATAGCTCTGCTCTCTCTCTCCTAAACGCTAAAGGTTCCCATGAGACTTGCAAGCAGCAGAGAGCAGAGCAGTGGGCAGCAGCAGCTCCTCCCTGGCTCACCCCCTGATCGTGTCACCAAGGCCCTGGGTTCTCTGACTTTCCTGTGAGCCGAAAGCAGCCCCGCCTGGGTTCACTTCTCTCCTATAGCATTTGTAGGGAACAAAGCAGCCCCACGAGGCTCTCCCTGTTGCTTCTTCTACCTTAAGCATTCCCTTGTTTCACTGTCCCCAGTTTTCACTTTCTCAAAATCACCTGGACTCATTGCGCAAGTTTTCCTGCATGAAGTCAAGAACCCACATATTTCAGGCCGGCCTGGGCAGACCGGCTCTGGGCCCAGTTCCCGCCCAGTACAGCGGGGCCACGATCCCTGTCTGCCTGAGGACTGTGCCCTCAGATATTCCACTGCTGTCCCTGTGCCTAGTCACTTCCAGCTTAGGGTGCAAACTGGTACAAGACCTTGGGTGTGTACTCCCTCCACTCTTCCTGTGTGGCCGCCCTCTGGTGGCAGGGGGCCATCATTACTGTCTAATCCCTTCTTACCCAGGTTCTCCTTTGGGGAGGAGGGTGGGAGGAAGCTTTCTGCATGGAGAGGGAAAGGGCTGTATCTCAGAGAAGAGAGGACATCTGATACGCATTTCTTCAACCAGAGGATAGAGAAAGCAAGGGCACTGTGGACCTCAGAAAGCCACACACAAAGGCCTAGGCATTAAGGAGAAGGGATTCTGAACCCCACAGTCTGGCAAAATATGGGAAGGTGGAAGGGGAGGCTGTGTTTCTGGCCCATTTCTCAGTCAGCACAGGCCCATTATTTGGGAAAGGAGTCCCCCACCCAGTGGCATTTACCGCCCAGAAGGATGGTAGAGTTGAAATTCCACATCTTTCCACCCAATCATAGCAGGGTTTGAAGGTGCAAAGGGGAGCAGAAAAGAAGGGTGCAAGGTGTGTGTGCAGCCCTTCCAACCCTGTTGCCTATTTTCTTATGTGATCCTCATAACAATGCCTCCAGACATAGGGACTGAGCTCCACTTCACAGACGGGAATTCGTAGCTCAGGGAGGCTAGGCAACCTCCTCAAGGTCACCTGCAGTTGGTGGTACATAAACCAGGTTCTACCTGTAGCCTTTACTGTCCTTTCTGCTGGGTTACACGAGTATTTGGATCATCAGAAGCAAGTTTGCAATGGTCATCGCAATCCATCCTCACAAGGCCCTGGAGTAGAGAGCATTGCCATGATGCCACGACCCCAGATGCCATGAGCGCCACTGGACACAAGGTAAACCTGGGCCTGAGAAGAGTCACTCATCTCCCTGTAATGAGGCTGGATCACCCTCGCCGGCAGCTCCTCCCCAACCCAAGAACCTCTAGGTCCACAAGGACAGTGCCTTCATCAATCTCTTGCTGCTGCATCCCCATTTCACAGTCCAGAACACTGAGGCTGGCCCTGAGGTGAGAAACAAGAGCACCAATGGGGGTCTGGCAGTGTCAGCTAACAGGTGATGGTGCAGGAGGTGCCTTTATGCTCTCTGCTGCTGAAGGGCCAGACACCCTGGAGGACTAGCCACTTTGACCTATGGCAGATGGGAGGCCTCCAAGGCTCTTTAAACCTCCAAGCCTGGTTGCGTGACATACCAGGGCAGGAGGGCAGGCGAAGTGTGGGAGATGTGTGCATTGCTTCAAACACACCCAGGTTATGAGAAAATTAGTTTCTTCTCTGCCCCTAACTCTACATGCCTCTGACTACACGGGGCCTCCTCCTTGGGCCTGCAGCCTCCTCTGAACAATGAGAAAGTGGGAGGGATCATGTTTACGTTACCTTCAAGCTCAAACACTATGTAAACTGTAGGCTGGTGAAACAGCTTGCATCAGACAGCTCAGCTGCTGTAACAAATACCAGACCTCTATTGTCTCACAGCTCTGGAAGCTACAAGTCTCCTTAGCTCTCTTTCCTCTGTTATCTTCACGTGGCCTTTCCTTTGTCTGTGTCCTAATCTCCTCCCGTAAGAATAGTCCTATTAGATTAAGGTCCACCCATGGCACCTCATTTAACCGGAATCGTCGTTTACAGTCCTGTCTCCAAATACAGTCACATTCGGGGGTTAGGAAAGTGAATTCATATGAATTCTGAGGGCCACAATTTAGGCCATAACACAGATAGAAGACCCCCCTCATTTCATAAAAGAAGTCGCAGCCCCTGTCCTTTAAGAGTGAGCCCCTTGGTGCATTGAAAAGAATTTGAGCCCTGGCTGATGTGGCTCAGTGGGTTGAGCATTGTCATATAACTGAAGGGTCCGCTGGTTCGGTTCCCTGTCAGGACACATGCCCAGTGTCAGGCTCAATGTTTCTCTTTCTCTCTCTCCCCATCTAAAATAAAATTCAATTAAAAAACCACACATATTTTTTTCAAAAAAGATAATTTGTCCCAGCTCACAGCTCAGTGCTTAAGTATTGACCTATGAACCAGAAGGTCATGGGCACATGGCCGGGTTGCAGGCTCAATCCCCAGTGTGGGGTGTACAGGAGGTAGCAGATCAATGATTCTCTCTCATCATTGATGTTTCTGTCTCTCTCTCCCTGTCTTTTCCTCTCTGAAATCAGTAAAAATATATTTTTTAAAAAATAAATAAGATAATTTGATTCTCACCTTTTCTCCAGGTCCACACCAATGGCCCTAGCAAGGCCTATCTGTCTGCAATCTGATATTAGAGGCCAGAAATAATATTTCTATTTGCCACTGTGTGGGTACCAATGTCATGCCACTGGCTGGCGGACGTGCTGCAGACTCTGCCCCTGGGCCAGCATCTCAAAAGAGAGCAAATGCGCAGCAGGTAGAGCAGGAAGAGCACAGGCTTCAGAGTCAGATCCTGCATGGCTATCACCAGCTAGAGACCTTAGTCTGAGCCTCCATTTCATCCTCTGGGCAACGGGACTATAGTGCTGCAGCAGGTGTCCTGCCCACCTGCCTGGGTGCATGCAGGCCACGACCCCCACTGCCAGCACCTGCGTCTCTGAGGCAGAAAGAGCTGATGGCAGCCAGGGCCCACTCTGCACCCTGCTCCTCTGCCCAGGGGGCCAGGAGAGCCAGGAATCCAAGAGTCCCTAAGTAATGGCCATAGAAGTTGATTTATACATCCTCCCTGAAAGGGAACAACTCCAAGACACTATCTGCACACCTTTTCCAGCCCAAAGCACTTCCCCACTCCCTGGCCTCTCCTCCCAAATAAATGCCTCTCGCTTACACTCCTGTCTCAGGCTCTGCTCCCTCAGGGCACAGGGCTGCATAAGATCACATGCACATTCGCAGCTTGACGTGTTGTGGGTAGTGGTGAAGAGGACATCATGTCTATAACTTCTTCAGGTCAGAAACGTTTATCACTGTGGTCCTCTGATCCCCTCAGGGGTGGCTGGGGGGTCCCTGGCTTCCACCTGCCTCTCTTTAGGCCCCCAGAAGGCTCTCTGAACAACCCAGGAAAACTCTAGCTCTGCCCCAGCCCCCAAGGCTGTCATCTGGCCCCTGTGCTTAAGTGGGGGTGGGGACTCTGGCCCAGAGGGACTCTGTGTGCATGTCAGCAGCCTGACCCTGTTCTCTGACATCCAGGGAAACCTCCATGCTTGGATCCCTCTCTGCACCTACTCAACGTGGGGACAGGCTGACGCTGCTAAACACAGCCTGCCTCCCTTTCCTTTCTCCTGCCAAGACCCCACTCCCTTCCCCACCTCCAGGTGACATCCACAGTCTGGGGTCCCTCCCTCTGTTCTTCCGTGAAAGATGAGCTCTCACATGTATTGTGAATTTTCAGTTTCTTACAGGGGCTGGAGACACAAAGCTTAGACAAGGGGTGGGCTGTGAGGGAGGGTCCTCAGCATTGGCAGTGGGACACCCAGGGTGTTGTTCAAATGCAAAGGAACAGAGTTCTGCCCAAGGGCAGGTCTCTGTGGGGTGGGCAGGCCAGACCTTCAGGGGCCCAGGCAATTCCTCTGCTCTGGCCTCTACCCCCAGGATTCAAACCCAGGCAGCATATGTCTGATTCCAAACAACGTGGGCTTCCACAATAGTTGGGCCTCAGAATAGACACAGGAATGGGAGTGGAAGGAAACAAACCAGACCCCCTCGCTGCTACCCTGCCTACTTTTGCCTTGGGGTTGGGAGGAGCCCCAGAAGCAGGGCACCCTCTGTGCCTTTCCTGGCTTTCACTCCGTCCACTGGGCTGGAGCCTGTCTGCTGGGCCCAGCAGCTCCCCTATGTTGGCCCCCGGCCACCAGGACGCTGGTAGCAATGGTCAGAGCGCTGAGCCGGCCCCAGCCAGCCCCCTGCCCACCCTGGGCTCTGCTCTGAGGACAAGGCTGAACTGATTCTGTCAAGAAGAGTTAGACTGAGCTCCTGGGCTGGTGCCATTTGACAGGATGAGACAAATGTATTCGGACAGCCTGGATCCGGAGCACTATCTGTCATGAGTACCAGCCACCTCTCTGCAGGCAACGCGCTCCCCGGAAAGATCCTCCAGGCTCCATCTCTCCTGTGCTGAGGAGGCAGGTGTCAGAACCTGAGGATCCAGGCAGGAAGCCGGAAGAAGCAGGTGTCTGCGAGTGAGGGCCCCTGGGGAAAGGTGTCAGGACCAGCTACGTCCACCCTTGGGAGGCCAGCAGCCAGCACCTTCTCCCTGCCCAGGTGGTGACTCGCCAGGCCCCTGATTCCAGATGCTCACAGCAGCACAAGCCCCGGGTGTTCGCCACCTGAGAGCCACTGGGTGGGTGGGTGAGGAAGAGCTGCTGGCAGGTAAATGTGTCAGGGACTTCTGCAAGGGACTCCAGCTTGATTCCAGAGGAGACACCTGCCTTTACCACCCCTCCTGGACCCCACATACTCCTGCAGACCAGGTGGCATGGGGGCCGGGGGCAGGCACGCTGACTGGAGTAAGCAGGAAGGAACCCACAGGCCTCCAAATCCCTCCCCAGGGTCAGTTTGCAGTGGGCAGTTCTGAGAAGCTGAGCCCCTCCCCAGCCCTCGGCCTCAGCACATGAGCGGTCGCTCCCTTATCTCAGACTTCCCACTGCCTCCCCCTGGTGAGTGCAACAGCCCCAAACTCCACTGAGGTGATGGACTCCCACTAACAGGAATTTCCACGTCACCCGGCAAAGCATATTTCTTATCAATAAACCAGCTGGTTGGAGGCTGTAGCCATGAATGTGATGGATTTGAGTAACACAGGCACCACCCCAAATGCCATGTGTTTGAACCCTACCCCCCATTGTGACGATATTAGAAGGTGGGGTCTTTGGGAGGCGGCTGGGATTACATGAGGTCATGAGAGCGAGGCCTTGGGAAAAGTCACGGGGAGTTGGCTGCCTCCCTGCTCTCCCCGTGTGAAGATAAGCGAGAAGTCAGCCATCTGCAACCCGGAAGATCGTTCAGGAGGTGCCGGACCTGCCAGCTCTGATCTTGGACTTCCCAGCCTCTAGGACGGAGGAGAACACATCCCATTGCTTATGAGCCACCGGTCTGTGCTCTTCTCTGATTGCACCCTGAGCTGCCTAAGGCAGCCAGTGAGAGGAGGGAAATCGGTTCCCATTAGAGTCATTCCTGGCCCGGCCTGGCTTTCACTCGCTGTGTGTGTGACTTCGGGCAGGTGCTGGAGCCTCTCTGAGACTCATCTGCCTCCTGTTCGTCTGTTTCGCCCAAAAGATGACTTGGGAGCGGCTGTAGCCACCCCAGCTGCCTGGTGCTTGTTTCATGGTCACCTGCTCTGTGCCTGGGATCCCCTAGGTTCTCAGAATACAGGGAACAAAGCAGACAATCCCTGCCCTCAGAGAACTCACATCCGAGGGTGTGTGTCCCAAACACTCCCCTTCCTCCTCACCAGGCACTTCCAATGTCAAGGTCCTCTGCACTTCCTGCCCAGGGCTCCCTCTCCCTGTGACAACTGCCCAGCCCACACCTGCTGCACAGGGGCCTGCCCTGACCAGCTTGGGAAAGAGCCAGAGCACAGGAGAGGACGGGTGGGTGCAGGCGGCAGGCCCCAGCGCGCCGGTGACAGGACATGCCAGTGTCAGGGCCTGCCACTGTCCTGCCACACCAGGACACTTGTCCGTCAGCCCACAGACACCAGAGAGCCTTGGGGCCTTTCTCGAGCCCTTTTAAGAAGTGCTGCCTCCAGCCCTAACTGGTTTGGCTCAGTGGATGGAGTGTCGGCCTGCGGACTGAAGAGTCCCAGGTTCGGTTCCGAACAGGGGCATGTACCTTGGTCGCAGGCACATCCCCGGTGGGGGGGAGGGGGGTGCAGGAGGCAGATGATCTATGTTTCTGACTGTCCCTCTCCCTTTCTCTCTGTAAAAAATCAATAAAATATATATTTTTTAAAATTTTTAAAAAAGAAGTGCTGCCTCCAGCCCTAGCAGGTTTAACTTAGTGCTAGAGCATCAGCCCATGGACTGAAGGGTCTCGGGTTCAATTCCTGTCAAGGGCACATACCTGGGTTGTAGTCTCCATCCTCAGCCCTGGTCAGGGCAAGCACAGGAGGCAACCAATCGATGTTTCTCTCACATCAATGTGTGTGTGTCTCTTTCTGTCTCTCCTTCTCCCTAAAAACAAAAATCAATGGGGAAATAGATCCTTGGGTGAGGATGAACAACAAAAAAAATGCTTCCTACAGATGTAGACCCTCCAAGGTTGGCCCTGAAGGTGGCTCTGAGGTAGGGGGTGCTGCCCCCACCCAGGCCTTACCTCTGTCCTTTCCTCTGGTGATCGCTGTGACATCAACAGCCACCAGCCATGAGGCCTTTGGTGCTGTTTCCCGGAGAAAATGGCCACAAAGTAGATTCAGAGCCTTTCTCCCAGATTCCACCCATCTCTCCTCCCCCTTCCTCCCCCACCAACATGGGACAGCCACACCAGGAGCTTCCAGCAATACCTGAGAAAGAACTGGGGACAAAAAGAGGGGTTAAGAAGCTGTATGGTGTGGCTATAAGGATGGGGAATTCTTTCTGCCAACTTTTCAGCCACTGGAAGGGCCCACCAGCTTAGCCCCACCACTGGACACTGCCAGGCGCCTCCAAGTCCGGGCTCCGGAGAGAAAACCAGCCTCTCTCTCCTCCCGCCACCTGAGTCCACCCTCCCGGGCAGGGCTCCCTGGGAGGAGACCCCGGGGGCGGGTAACTCTCTCCCAGAAGCCCCAGTCTCTATGGACAAGTCAACCACCTCGTGCGGGGCCAAGACAGGGAGACAGAGGCGCAATGGCACACCGCAACCCTCACCGGATCAGGAGGAAGCACACCACAGCTGGAGAAGGTGCGGCTAGGAGTTGAGCAAGTTACTCAGGTGGTTTGAAATTCTGCCCACATATCCACAGGTGCAGGAAGCCTGGCCTGCAGCTTCCCCACCCGCGCCACCCACCTGCGCTCCCCCCCACATCAATTCTGCTCCCCGAGGCCCCCAGCTCCCCAGAAGGAAGCTTTCGTAGCTGTTTTTGCTTGAAGCCAGCTGTGTGTGCAGTGTTTCCTAATAAAATGCAAAGGCTGTCGCAGGCACTCCAGCCCCCTCATTTAGCTCTGAGGTGTAATTAATACATAAATTAAGCCCCCACAGACTCACAAATGCCCAGGGGGAGAAAAGAAAAAATATAATTAGTTTGCCCATATGACTCCATCTGTCAGCTCTGAGCTCAGCGCCATGCAGCAAATCCTGAGGGCTTTGGCCCCACTGGCAGTGCCAGGGGCTGCTCCTGCCCTGCTCTTGAAAAGGGTTCTTTGTGGTTGCTGCAAGGAGCTGGGGCCTCTGGACTTGGGCATCCTGGTGAGCAGAGCTCGAGCACACACTCTGCAGGCAGGGAGCATCAGAGACCTGCCCATGTGGCCCTGGGGAGGTGGGGGAAGCCACAAGGGCCTTGCATGTGTTCCAGCTCCGTCCTCCCCTGGGCAGAACTTGAAGAGGGGGGAGTGGGGTACAGAGACTGGAAGGGATCTAAGACTCATCCTCCTCCTCCACCTGTCACCTCTGTCGCATACTATCTACAAGAAGGAAAGGCTGGGAAGGGAGACAGGGGCTGGAGGGAAAGGTGCCAGAGAAAGGAGACAGGAAGGGGGAGGGGGTGTAAGGAGGCCAATCGTCATGCAGGAGTAGAGTTAGTAACGCGCCTCCATGTGTAACACCAAGAGCTTCGCAGTGGTGTGTCACTAGGCTTCCAGCTTCTGGGAAAAGGACAGACAGGATTTCTCTTTTAAAAAGTTATTTATATTACACGATTAATACATGTTTGTTTATAAAACTTTTAAATAAGAGAAGAGTCTGAAGTAAAAAGCTCCCCCAATATTCCTTCCTTTACTCAGTCCCCAGAGGATCTTGTCAGTAACAGCTTATGCATTCTTTTCCAATGCACTGATATTTGGAGCAACTGTTGTTAAAAGGGGGATTTGCTGTGCGTGTGGTTTGGCAGCCCTGTGCTCACTCAGCCACGCGCACTACCCGTGTGCATCACCTGTGTGCGCCACCCGTGTGCACCACCGTGTGCACCTTTCTCCGTGCACGCAGCACAGGCTCGCTGCTATTGGTGAATACGCGGCACTCCAGCATATGTGTGTTATTTATAGTTACCAAGGAGTTTATATCATCTCCTATTGATGGACTATTGGCTTATTTCTAAACTTTTACTCATATAATTAAATCTACAGAGATATTTAGGGTTGGTATTCTTTTTCTTACATATTTTTTAAAGACTTTATTTTTTAGAGCAGTTTTAGGTTCACAGCAAAATGGAGAGTGAGGTGTGGCAATTTCTCACTTGCCCCCAACCCTCACACATGCATAGCCTCCCCGTTATCAATGTCCCCCAAGGAGCAATGTCCCCACTGATGAAACTGCACTTCACATTGGTACCACCCAGAGTTCATAGCTGACATGAGAGTTCACTCTTGGTGTGGTACATGCTGAGTTTGGACAAATGGATAATGACGGGGGGCGGGGGGTGCCCAGCCCCTCC
Source organism: Murina feae (assembly GCA_004026665.1). Lineage (NCBI taxonomy): Eukaryota > Metazoa > Chordata > Mammalia > Chiroptera > Vespertilionidae > Murina > Murina feae. The sequence goes on from PVJC01009955.1 coordinate 35,332, forward strand.
TTCTAGGACAGAGAGGATCAACAGCTCCCCTGCCGGGGCCACCTGGAAGCACGGGGCAGGGAGGGAAGCCCTGCTCAGCAGCATTGCAGGGGCTCACAGCCACCTTCTCTCTGTGCTGCTTGGTGGCCCGTGGCCTTTCTCCAGGCGGCCGAGTGGTGGCAGGAGCCCAGGCTTTCTAAGCTCACACTTCTCTGTGACCCCCCGCCCCTCAAGATATTCATGTTTGCTTGTGCTGTTACATATGTAATAGAGCGTTGACAAATTACATACATTATAAAGCACGTGCAAAAGTACATATTAAAGGGGAAGCTATAACAATAAACAAGTATTTTCAGGGGAATGCTGTCATTTCCCTGGTTAGCGGCGCTCAGTAAAAGCCCCTTCCTATCCCACTAGATTCTAGTGACTAGAAGGTGCTAATGATGGGACTGTCGGCGCAGCAGGGGATTGAAGAGTGAGTTACTTCTTCTACCCTTTCTGGTCGGACAAATGCTCCTCGGAGCAGCGGCAGCTCCACTGGCTCTGCACTCACCCCGGCTCCCCTCCCGGTCTCCTGGTGGCCCCAGGGCCTCGGCAGGTGTCTGTCAGCTGCGTCCACTTTGGAGGTGTGCTTTGTAAGTGTCCCCTCTGGCTGCATCCACTTTGGAGCTGTGCTTGCTGACTGTCCCCACAGGCAGCGTCCACTTCATAGGTATGCTTGCTGAGTGTCCCCGCTGGCTGGACCAGCAGTCCTTCCCAGAGGACACCTGGGGAGGAGCACAGCGCATGCCCGGAGACCAGCCAGCACCCAGGCCAGGGGATCCTGGCCAATCTGTACACACATATTAATGAAATGATCCTATTATTTCAATTTAAAAATACATAGAAGGGAAAAGTCTAAATCATTTTCCTGTGCTCCAGAGGTTTTCTCACACACCCCATGGAGCATGTGCCCCACTCATGAAGTGGATAAGAGCTTGGACACTGGAATTGGACCACCTGGTCTGAATTCCTGCTTTGCCATGGTGTCAGTGTTCTAACACCCCAGATGGTGGAGAACAACTGCAATCATGAGTTATCCCCCAGTCTGTGTGGGTTGGGACCTCCAAGGGCATGGCACGAGTCCTGACCTGGGCCAGGCCATGAGGCTGCAATAGGACATCAGCAGGGCTGCTCTCCCTCAGGGACCAAGGCTGGGCATTGACTCCAGGGGCCTCACTCACCTCATAGCTGGCAAGTTGTGGGTCGGGGGGGAGGGGATGTGGCTTCCTCAGCATGGCTCTTTGAGAGGCCTCACAGCTTGGTGGTGGCTGTCCTCAGGGCACATGGTGCAAGAGGTCAAGGCGGAACTGCAAGGCCTTTTGTAACCTGGCCTGGGAAGCCATCCACCTCGTTCTCTGCCAGCCCCACATATCTATTTGGTGGGAGAAGACATACAGCCCACAGTGCATGAGGAATCGAGAGAGGGCTCTTGTGCAGGTGGCCCTGTGTGGCTTGGTGCTACTGTCCCGAGTCTTTGTGGTCTTCCCTCTCTCCTTCATGGTTGCTCCTTCCTCTCTCCTTTGTGGTTACCCCTCCATGTCCATTGTCTATCTCTAAAAAGATTTTCTACAATGGAATCTGGCTCTGCCACTCTGATGAAAATGGTTACCTGCCAGCTTCAAGGCCCTCATGTGTGGGCAGAGGAAAAGATTAGCTGCTGCCAATGACCTGGAGGCTGTCCTGCCTTCCCAGAAAAAAGTTAGCTAGGCTGGAAGGCCCCTCTCTGGCCTCCTGTGTGCTGGACACTGGGCTGCACTCAGATGGCTACTGATTGGGGTTACCAGCTGGGACCTCAGTTCTTTTCTTTGATGTAGAAAAGATCTTAAGGTCAACAAAAATGAAAGTAAACCAAAGTGGGGTTTATTGAAGATACACTCCAAACAAAGAAGAGAGAGAGAGAGAGAGAGAGAGAGAGAGAGAGAGAGAAAGAGAGAGAGAGAGAGAGAGAGAGAGAGAGAGAGAGAGAGATAATGGCCCAAATGCCTGAGTTGGAAAGAGGGACTTTCTGCCCTAACCAGTTTGGCTCAGTGGATAGAATGTTGGCCTATGGACTGAAGGGTTCCAGATTCAATTTTGGTCAAGGGCATGTACCTTGGGTGTGGGCATATCCCCAGTAGGGGATGTGCAGAAGGCAACTGATCAATGTTTCTCTCTCATTGATGTTTCTGGCTCTCTATTCCTCTCTTTTTCTCTCTGTAAAAATATCAATAAAATGTATTTTTTTAAAAAATAAATGTTTAAAAATATATAAATAAATAAACATGTTTTTTTAAGAAAAAAAGAAAGAGGACCTTTCTAGGTGGAGATTTTCATTTGCATTCAGGGATGTTTGGCAAAGGATTATGTAACTATATTTCTTGTGGGCATGCTCTTACCCATAATGCATGAATAAAAACCCATTGGGAAGGGGAGAGTGGCTTTTAATGGAAGCATATACTTTCAGGGACCCTGCAAACACGACACCCAGGGACCAGCTACGAACCCAGGAACACTGGATCTCAAGCAGCATGAATAGGTGGACTCAGATGAGTCCTGTTCCTCCTCACGTAAAGGTCAGATTTCACCCAGATAGAAGAGAGAGAGAGCTATATAACCAGATACCCAGAGAAGAGAAATCATGGGGAGACAAAGAAACAGCCTGCAAATGAAAGAAAAGGAGGCATTGCCAGAAAAGGAAGTAAACGAAAAGGAGGTAAGCAATATGTCAGAGAAACAATTCAGAGAAATGCTCATAAGGTGGCTGAAAAGAATGGAAGACAAATTCAGCAATATGTGTAGGAACCAAGTGGAAATGAAGAACCAAGAAGAAATGAAAAATGACATTGCTGCTATAAAGAAGTCAATAGAAAGCATCAACAGTAGACTAGAAGAAGCAGAGGACTACATCAGTGAGCTAGAAGACAAGGTTGAAAAAAATAACCAAGCAGAGCAGCTTCTAGAAAAGAAAGTTGAAAAACAGAAGGAGAGCCTAAGGGAACTTTGGGACAACACAAAACGAAAAAACATCCGCATAATAGGGGTGTCAGAAGGAGAATAAACTGAGCAAGGAATAGAAAACATGTTTGAAGAAATAATGACAGAGAAGATATAGGGAAGAAAAAAAGTCACACAAATCCAAGAAGCTCATAGAGTTCCAAACAAAATGAACCCCAAAAGACTGATGCAAAGGTACATTATAATTAAATTGGAAAACACCAATGACAAAGTAAAAATCTTAAAAGCAGACAGAAAGAGACAGAAAGTTACCTACAAATGATCCCCCATCAGACTAGCGACTGAGTTCTCAACAGAAACACATCAGGCAAGAAGGGAATGGAATGAAATATACAAAATCATTCAAAGGAAGGGTCTGAATCCAAGGCTATCAATCAAAATTGAGGGTGAAACAGAAACTTCACAGACAAAAAAGGACTAAAGGAGTTTATTACCACCAAACCAGCAATGCAAGAAATGCTAAATGGTCTGCTGTAAAAAAGAAGAAATAGGAAATGAACAAGGAACACAGGCATAAAGAATACAAATCGCAACAAACAAGTACCTATCAATAATAACTTTAAATGTTAATGGATTAAACGCCCCAATCAAAAGACATAGGGTAGCTGAGTGGATAAGAAAACATGACCCATATATTTTCTGTCTACAGGAAAGCCACCTCAGAAAAAAGGACTCACACAGAATGAGAGTGAAGGGATGGAAAAAGATTTTTCAGGTGAATGGAAATAAAAAAAAAAAAAGCTGAGGTACCAATACTTATATCTGACAAATTGGATCTCAAAGTGAAGGACATAATAAGAGATAAGGAAAGCCACTTCATAATAATAATGGGAGCAATCCAACAAGAAGAAATAACTCTGGTAAACATAAATGCACCCAATACAGGGGCACTCAAATACATAAAAAAAAAAAACTTTTGGAGGATATCAAGGGAGAGATTGATAGCAATACAGTCATAGCAGGGGACTTTAATACCCCACTATCACCATTGGACAAATCCTATAAACAAAAAATCAGCAAAGAAACATCAATCCTAAATAAATCACTAGATCAGATGGAATTAATTGACATCTTTGAAACATTTCACCCCAAAGCCAGAGAATATACATTCTTCTCAAGTGCACATGGGTCATTTTCAAAGATAGACCATATATTGGGTCACAGGCAAAGTCTCTTCAAAATCTAGAAGACAGAAATCATATCAAGCACTATCTCAGACCACAATGGCATAAAACTAGAAATCAACTACAATAAAAACAATTAAAAAATCAAACAGCTGGAGGCTTAATAGCATGCTATTAAACAATAACTGGGTTACCAGAGAGATCAAAGAAGAAATAAAAAGCATCATGGCAATAAACGACAATGAAAACACAACAATCCAAAATCTATGGGACACAGTGAAAGCAGTCTTGAGAGGGAAGTTCATAGCTCTATAGGCCTGCCTCAAAAAACAAGAAACAATGATAATAAATTACCTAACCCTACAACTCAAAGAGTTAGAAAGAGAGCAACAAGAAAAGCCCAATGTAAGCAAAAGGAAGGAAATAATAAAGATCAGAGCAGAGATAAACAAAATAGAGACTAAAAAAAAAAAATAAAATACAAAAGATCAACAAAACCAAGAGCTGGTTCTTTGAAAAGAGAAATAATATTGATGAACCTCTAGCCAGGCTCACCAAGAAGTAAAGAGAGAGGACCCAAATAAACAAAATCAGAAATGAAAGTGGTGAAATAACAACCAATCCCACAGAAATGCAAACAATTATGAGAAAAATACTATGAACAACTCTATTCCAACAAAATGGACAACCTAGATGAGATGGACATATTCTTAGAAAAATACAAGCTCCCAAAACTCAACCAAGAAGAGTCAAACAACCTGAATAAGTTGATAACTACTGAAGAAATTGAAACAGCGATCAAAAATCTTCCAGCAAACAAAAGCCCTGGTCCGGATGCTTTACAGGGGAATTCTACCAAGCATTCAAAGAAGAAATAAAACTTATCCTCCTCAGACAATTCCAAAAAATTCACGAAGAAGGTACACTTCCAAGCTCTTTCTATGAAGACAGCATTACCCTAATCCCAAAACCAGATAAAGACACCATAAAAGAAAAGAACTACAGCCAATATCCTTGATGAACATAGATGCTAAAATCCTCAACAAAATCCTAGCAAATCAAATTCAACAATACATTAGAAAGATCATACCCCATGACCAAGTGGGATTTATTCCAGGAATGCAAGGATGGTTCAATATCCACAAATCAATAAATGTAATACATCACATAAACTGAGAGATAAAAATCACATGATCATATCAACTGATGCAGAAAAAGCATTTGAAAAAATCCAACACCCTTTCTTAATAAAAAAAAAAAACTCTCAGCAAAATGGGAATAGAGGAATCATACCTCAACATAATAAAAGCCCTATATGACAAACCTGCAGCTAACATCATATTCAATGGGCAAAATATAAATCCATTTCCCCTAAGAACAGGAACAAGACAAGGATTCCGACTTTCACCACTCCTGTTTGACATAGTACTAGAAGTATACTAACCATAAAAGAAAAAATAAAAGGCATCCAAATTGGAAAAGAAGAAGTAAAACTGCCCTGACCAGTTTGGTTCAGTGGATAGAGCATCAGCCTGCGGACTGAAAGGTCCCAGGTTTGATTCCGGTCAAGGGCATGTACCTTGGTTGTGGGCACATCCCCAGTAGGAGGTGTGTAAGAGGCAGCTGATCCATGTTTCTCTCTCATTGATGTTTCTAACTCTCTGTCCCTCTCTCTTCCTCTCTGTAAAAATCAATAAAATATATATTAAGAAAAAGAAGAAGTAAAATTGTCCTTATTTGCAGATGACATGATATTATACATAGAAAACCTCAAAGACTCCATCAAAAAACTACTAGAGCTAATAAATGAATTTGGCAATGTAGCAGGATACAAAATTAACATCCAGAAATCTATGGCCTTTTTATACAACAATAATGAACTCACAGAAAGAGAAATGAAAAAACAACAACAATCCCATTTACCATTGCACCAAAAAAATTAAGATACCTAGGAATAAACTTAACCAAAGATGTAAAAGATCTGTACTTGGAAAATTACAGGACATTGAAAAAAGAGATAGAGGAAGACATAAACAAATGGAAGAACATACCATGTTCATGGATTGATAGACTCAACATCATTAAAATGTCCATACTACCTAAAGCAATCTATAGATTCAATGCAATACCTATTAAAATACCAATGGCATATTTCAAAGATCTAGAACAACCTCTCCAAAAATTCAACTAGAATAAAAAAAGACCCAGAATAGCCACAGCTATCCTGAGAAAGAAGAACAAAGTTGGAAGGATCACAATACCAGACATCAAACTATATTACCAAGCCATGGTTCTCAAAACTGCCTGGTGCTGGCATAAGAACAAACATATAGACCAATGGAACAGAATAGAAGACCCAGAAACTGACCCAAGCCATTATACTCAATTAATATTTGACAAAAGAGGCAAGAGCATACAATGGAGTCAAAACATCCTCTTTAATAAATGGTGCTGGGAAATTTGGTCAGATACGTGCAAAAAAAAAAATGAAACTAGATCACCAACTTACACCATACACAAAAAGAAACTCAAAATGGCCAAAGGACTTGAGTGTGAGATGGGAAACCATAAAAATCCTACAAGACTCCATAGGCAGCAAAATTGCAGACATATGTCATAGCAATATATTTACAGACACAGATCCTAGGGCAAGAGAGACTAAGGAGAAAATAAACAAATGGGACTACATCAAAATAAAAAGCTCTGCACAGCAAAAAATAAAAAAATAAAAAATCAACAAAACAACAAGAAAACCCACTGCATGGGAGAACATATTTGCCAATGTTATCTCCAATAAGGGTTTAATCTCCAGCATTTATAGGGAACTCATACAACTCAACAAAAGGAAAATAAACAAGCCAATCAAAAAAATGGGCAAAGGACCTAAATAGAATCTTTTCAAAAGGATTCTCAGAAAGCCAAAAGACACATGAAAACATGCTCAAAGTCACTAATCATCTGAGAGATGCAAATCAAAATAACAATGAGGTACCACCTCACACTTGTCAGAATGGCTATCATCAACAACTCAACAAATGGCAAATGCTGGCAAGGGTGCGGAGAAAAAGGAACACTCCTGCACTGCTGGTGGGAATGCAGACTGGTGCAGCCACTGTGGATAACAGTATGGCATTTCCACGAAAAGTTAAAAATGGAACTGCCATTTGACCCAGTAATACCACTTCTAAGAATATATCCCAAGAAAGCAGAAACACTAATCAGAAAAGATATATGCACCCCTATGTTCACAGCAGCACAATTTACAATAGCTAAGATTTGGAAACAGCTTAAGTGCCCATCAGCAGATGAATGAGTTAGAAAACTGTGATATATCTACACAATGGGATATTACACTGCTATAAAAAAGAAGGAATTCTTACCATTTGCAGCAGCATGGATGGAACTGGAGAACATTATGCTATGTGAAATAAGCCAAGAAGTGAAAGAAAAATACCACATGATCTCACTCATTTATGGATAATAAAGACCATTATAACCTGGTGAACAAAAAGATAAATACAGAGGCAGAGAGGCATGGAACAGACCCTCAGATTACAGTGGGAAGGCTGGGGAGTGTTGGGGTGGGAGGGGGAGGTAAGAGATCAACTGAAGGACTTGTATGCATGCATATGGCATAACCAATGAAAATAAGACACTGGGGGGTGGTGAGGGCATCCACAGGGGAGGGGGGGGAGGTCAATGGGGAAAAAAAAGGAGACATATGTACTACTATCTGTAATACTTTAAACAATAAAATAAAATTTTTTAAAAAAGAAAAACCCATTGGAGGGGGGCTGTGTTTCAAAACTGAAATGCAAATTTTATTATAATTAAACCAGGACCCTAGTAAGGGCGCATTGAGGCCATGTTGTTTTCCTCTGAGCTTATGCCAAGAACCAGCTGGCCCCGAACCTGCCCTCTGGTGGTCTGTTGGATGTTGGGCCACCCATGGAGAGGTGGTCTGCGGGCAGTGTTGGTCCAACCACTGTGAGGACCCCAAGGCAGGCCCCATCCAAGCTGCTCATGTTTAACTTCCTACCTAAGAAGATCACCCTGCAAAGGGGAGCGGCAGTCAGGGCCCCTCTCCCAGAGCACTGCCTGCTGTGGGAACTGACCTGGTTCCAGCATGCACCTCCCCGGAGCTGAGAGAGGCCTGTCCTCAATGCTTGTCTACCTGTGAGTCTGAGCCTACACCCTGCCCTGGGCTCCCCCCAGTGCCGTCTCCCAGAGCCAGCGTCCCATTCTTCTCAGACACGGGCACACTGACTAACCTCCAGCCACAGGAGCTGCTTGGGTCGTGCTGTTCTTTCTGAGCTTCTTTCCTATGCCATCCCTAAACCTCCGGTACCTAGATTCGCCTCCTCTGCCTCCCCCTAACCCCTAAGTATGTAAGCACGGGCCACAGAGAACGTGTGGCCCTGCCAAAAGGATCTCCAGGTTCATTGAACACACTAAAGGGTAAAGGATGCAATGGGATAATGCAACCAGAGAATGTGCACAAGGCCCACGAGGGTGCGGACCTGGCCTGGCCTGGCCCGGCCTGTGGCAAGGGAGGCTCTCACAAGGAGTTGCATTTGCTGTCTAGAGCTGTAGCTCATCTCACCCCCCTCACTCCCCTACCCCAGGGTATTTCTGCTGACATGACAGAGAACCCCTGAGTGCGGGACAGTGTTCCTCTGTACAATGGCCCAAGCCAGGTGCTGTGGCCTTCCCCTTACACCCACAGTGGGGAGTAAGGCTAGAGCATGCACATAGCTTCTGCTATAGACGACCAGAGAGAGGGAGCAACAAAATAAAAGCAATAAAAGGAATAATACAACTAACATTTATTAAGTAGTTTCATGCTTTACCAATGTTAACTTGCTTAATTTTCACAAGTAACACTGTGAGATGGACACTGCTATTACTAAAGGTGAGAAAACTGAGGTTCAGAAAGGTTACGGAACTTGCCAAGATCACGTGACTGGTGTGGCAGAACCAGATATGAACCCAGTCAGTTTGATTCTGAACCCTAAATTTCTAATTTTTTAAAGTTTTTTAAATGAAAACAATAAAATATTTACAAAAATAGAATAATGTAGTAAACCTCCTGTGTCCTTCACCCAGCTTCAGCATTACCTATGCATAGCCAAGCTCTCTTCATATGTGCTGCCACCCATTGCACTCCTCCTCTCTTATTTGGAAGTAAATCCCAGACATTATA
>PVJC01009956.1:0-44708 GCA_004026665.1 Murina feae
GTTTCCACCCCTGTAAAATGCAGTCGTGGATAGTAGTATCCACTTTATGGGATCGTTGAAGGGATTAAACAATATGAAAAATGGATGTTGCTTCGAGCAGTGCCCGCCCCATAGGAAATGTTAGGTAAATGGGAGTGTTTATCTTTATTGATGCGCACACATAAGAACTTGAGACAGAACATAAGCAGCCTTATCTCAAGTTCTCACTGCAAGCCCGGACCTCCTTTCTGTTTTGTTTAGTTCCCTGCTCTCAATGGATTAGAAGCTGAGTCCCCTCAGGATGTTTAGCAATGAATTCAAGAGAGCTGGCTCCTAGGGGAGTGAAGAATAAACCCCGGTTGGTGGCTGGTGGCGTGAGCCACTGCGGGGCCGTTCTTTCTTTGTTCTGTTTTCTTCTCTCAACAGCTCTACTGTCTTCCCTTGTCTCTCATCAGAGCTCCTGTGGCAGAAAATTTCACTCCCCTTTCTAACCGAATCACATCTTTAATAAAGCTATTGTATGTGGCCACAGGCTTATATAACACAATAAGAGAAGATCATTAAAGTTCTATAAAACGAGCTTTCAGGTCCATCATTTCCAGTGTCCCCGGGCCTCAGATAAGGGATAAACATTTTTCAAATCAAAATCTAAATAACAGCAAACCTCGCTTTTCATTTCAAGTATTTTTTCCCACTAAGGTATGTGGTGTTTCTTAATTTCCTGTGGAGATCAGATGGACTGTAAAAGCGTTTTGTTTGGGGTGTTTTTATTTTAAGTTTTTGGGCACTTCCCTGACTGCAATTCCAGCACATGTCTTTGGGAAGGTTCTTAGAGAAGTGAGCCAAGAATGATTAAAATCCTGGAGACTGATTTACAAGGCAACAAGAACAAATGGGTACTGGAAGGTAAATGCACTTATTGGAGGGATAACTGGGTAAGTAGCTCAGAAAAACTGAGGAGAAGCAGACATTATATGATGCGAAGAGTATGGGAGGAGACATTTCTAGAAAGGAAAACAGAGGCGTTCTCCCCACTGCTTTTGCTTCTCTGAGAAACAGCCATTAAGAGCACAAGCACTGAAGTCGGAGACAGAGACTCAAATCTTATCTCTGCCCCTCGCCAGCTGGGTGGCCTTGGACAAGCAACTGAAGTTCTATTAGCCTCCAGTTGTCTCGTCTGCAAATGGCAACATTAAAAACTCAGGCATTCAAAAGATGATCACAAGAAATCAAGAGGGATGGTGTATTTAATGCACTTAGCGCAGAATCCAGCACATTAAATGTCGCATATTTCTCTGTTAATGTTTGTGGAGCTACTTCTTTTTTTAAAAAAAAAAAATCTTTATTGTTCAAGTTATTACAGTTGTTCCTCTTCCCCGCCCTCCCGCCGCCCCATAGCTCCCCTCCTCCCAGTTCCCCCCCCCATCCTCATCCATAGGTGTACTATTATTGTCCAGTCTCTTCCTGCACCCCCAACACCCTTTTCCCCCCGAAAATTGTTAGTCCACTCCCTTTCTATGCCTCTGATTCTATTCTATTCACCAGTTTATTCTGTTCATCAGATTTTTTACTCACTTGATTTTTAGATTCACTTGTTGATAGATATGTATTTGTTGTTCATAATTTTTATCTTTACTTTTTCTTCTTCCTCTTCTCAAAGGATACCTTTCAGAATTTCATATAATACTGGTTGGTTGGTGATGAACTCCTTTAGCTTTTTTTGTCTGTGAAGCTCTTTATCTGACCTTCAATTCTGAATGGTAGCTTTGCTGGGTAAAGTAATCTTGGCTGTAGGTTCTTGCTATTCATCACTTTGAATATTTCTTGCCACTCCCTTCTGGCCTGCAAAGTTTCTGTTGAGAAATCGGCTGACAGACGTATGGGTGCCCCCTTGTAGGTAACTGACTGCTTTCCTCTTGATGCTTTTAAAATTCTCTCTTTGTCTTTTGCTGTTGGCATTTTAATTACGATGTGTCTTGGTGTGGTCCTCTTTGGATTCCTTTTGTTAGAAGTTCTCTGCGCTTCCTGGACTTGTAAGTCTGTTTCTTTCATCAGGTAGGGGAAGTTTTCTGTCATTATTTCTTCAAATAGTTTTTCAATATCTTGCTCTCTCTCTTCTTCTGGCACCCCTATAATTCTGATGTTGGTACGCTTGAAGTTTTCCCAGAGGCTCCTTACACTGTCTTCATATTTTTGGATTCTTTTTTTCCTTTTTGTTTATCCAGTTGGGTATTTTTTGCTTCTTCATATTTCAATTCTTTGACTTGATTCTTGTGTTCCTCTAATCTGTTGTTGGATCTCTGTATAATATTCTTTATTTCAGTCAGTGTATGCATAATTTCTAGTTGGTCCTTTTTCATATCCTCAAGGGTCTCATTAGATTTATTGAGGGTCTCACTAAGTTTATCAGCAGTTTCTAGAAAATTTTTGAAAAACCTTATAACCGTGGTTTTGAACTCTATATCCTGTCGTTTGTTTTCCTCCATTTCTGTCATTTGTGATTCATTTCTTCGTCTCCGCATTTTGGCTGCTTCCCTGGGTTGACAGAGTGGCTTCCTATGTTAGGCGATCACTGAGAGGAAATGAGCTCCAAGCCACTTGGTTATGCGAATCAGCTGTGTCTACAGTGGGAGAACTTCTGTGCTGGAGTCACCCTTATGGGGCAAGAGTTGTTTCAGTGGAGCTTTGGTGCTCACAGAGTCTGCCCCGAGTGTGTCCCTTATGAATCTGAGGAGTTGTATTTAGGATTGTACCACTCAGACCCCTGGGTATGCCAGCACTTGTATCTCCAAGGAGGTGCTATTTTAGCTTTTGCCTGAGGCTACTCAGTCTTTTATATGCAAAAGCCTTTGCCTGCAGCTTGGGTGGGGCGGGCTCTTGGGGAGTCTACAGGGCAGAGCAACCAGCTATGGCTGCTTCTCAGTCCTGCCCTAAGAGGCACTGGGTCTCAAGCCGCTGTGGAGTTCCTTCCAGTGCCTGACAGTGCCTGACGGTGCCAGACAGTCCAACTCTTCCCTGTATGGTTCTTAGTCCCCAGAAACTCGCCTGGAACTGGAGTTCAGATCCATCGGGAGCTTGTGCCTCCCTCCGGTACAAAATGCTTCCAGCCCTTTCTGCGAGCCCCTTCGCGCGTGCCTCCGTACCTCTGCACTTTATTTCTGCACCTCCTCTAAGTCTCAGTCTCTTTCTAGTTGTAGAATTTCCACTCTGCCAGCCTTCCTGTGGGTCTAGGTGGTGTCCGTTTTTTCTTTTCGTTGTTGTTTTAAAACGGTTGTGCATGGCCGTAATTCCGGTGTTCACTTATGCCGCCATCTTAGTTTCTCCAGAGCTACTTCTTTATAGTACTTTATTTTGAACAATGAAAACTGTCCAAAGGAATTGCTCAAAAGGAACTTACTAGAACATTTAAAAATAGTCTGGATTTAGAGATGAGAAACCTAAACTGTGGATCCACTCAGGAGTGAATGGGCAAACTGGGAGTTGAAAGTTCAACATCATCATTCAAAAAAATTTTTGAACTCTATTTTATGGACTCTGAAATGAATATTTTTCCACGTTTTGATATCTCTCAAATTGGGAAGTCTTACAACCCCTAGCATTTTTTTTCTTAGTACTTTATGGAATGAGGGTGCATATTCCAATTGGTGGCATCTAAGATTTGATGAAATATGGTCTTAAGCATTAAGCTTCCTGGTGCTCTGTTCTAAATAAATAAGCCCAGACAGTTCTGGTCCTCAAATAATTTATAATGTGAGGTGGAGAACATTGGAACAACTCAGTCGGCACTGCACGGAAACAGGGAGGAGGGCAGCTGGGTTGTATCCAGGTACCTGGAAGGAAGTTGAAAATTTAGTTACCAAAAGGAGGCAAAGAGGATATTAGGTGGCAAAAAGAGATGGGAGTGGTTTCTGTTGGGGCTAAACTGATAGCAGAGAAGGTTCAAGGCCTGGAGCACAACAAGAGTTCACTGAGGAATTCAAGTCCATAACCCAAAGTGAGAAGTGAGATTGGCCTCGGAAATTTAGGTTTAAATATGGACTGTCAGAGCCAGCATGTACCATAGGGATTGTGGTGATTGATTTGAAAACCAGTCACAACAATTTTCCCCATCCTGGGTGCTCTTTCATAATGTGGCTTTGAAAGTCTTTAGGAGGTGAAGCCTTGAATTTTATTGACCCTCCTTGCTTTCACAAATATTCTCCAGGGGAAGTAACATTATCTTCTGCCCTCGGCCTTAAGAAATGTTGAAGCTTCCATTTCTGCTCTCTCAGAAGCTGGCTGCCACGTAAAGCAGTTTCATTATCACACTAGAGAAATCATGTAGAGAGAGAATGGTTCTAGACAACGACAGTTCACACAGAGGCTGGCAAAGACAGCTTCCAAACATGTGACATCATTCTGGACAGTCCAAGCCCCAGCTGAGCACCCAGCTGAAAGCAGCTGCATGAGTGACCACAGCCAACCCCCATACGAAGCAGAAGAACCGCCCAGCTGAGCCCAGACAATTCATAAGACCCTGAAAATATAATTAATCATTATTGTTTTAAGCCACTACATTTTGGAGTAGTGCATGGCAATAGCAATAAATAATTAAAATGGGGATAATCTCCAGCTCACTCGTTTCACAGAGGAGACTGAAAAACCAAAGAAGTTAAGTGATTTGCTCTGAGCCACTAGCCTCAAAGTGGCCGAGGCTGGCAGATTTCCGCATCCTCAGTACATTGCTCTGATCATTAAACCTGGCAGAACTATTTTCATACAGGTAAAATGAGTGCATCTCTCAACTTTTGCTGATGTGCATTAATGTAATGGTTTGCACTGAGTACGTGTTTATTATGTGCTTGGCTCAGTGATAAATGCACTCTCACTTAATCCCCACAGTGAATCTATAAAATAGAGGTGATACAACGCTCCATTGTACAAATAACATAACTGAGGTTAAAGAGGTTAGGGAACTTGCTCAGAGTCACCCAGCTTAGTGGGTGGTGGAGTCAGGATTCAAATCCAGATCAGTCAGATTCTGAACTGCTTGCTGGGTTAACCATCATGATCCATACCCCTACTGACTGTAAGGGCCTTTCTCCCAAAATCAAGTATTTCTTTCTTGCATGACTGTATTCAGCCCAACTCTGCATCTTCTGTTTTAAATATGCCTCACAGTCATTATGGATTTCAGGATAAAGCCAGAGAAGACATGTTGGGATTCATCTAAGAGTTTTTCCTTATTGAGTATCTATAATTCTTTCTAAGGGGGGGGAAATGAACAGATTTTGAGTTTCTATCCCACAGAAGAGCTATAATCAAGGCACTTCCCACCCTATCCCCATGCACTGTAAACTCCATCAGGATCATGGGCTCTTCTCACCCTTAAATTACCTTGTGAAATGAAGGATAAGAATTATAGCAGTTGTGGTTTTGCCAAGTTTATAAAAGTCTTACTGAGCAAGGAGAGAGAAAATAAGGAAGGGCGGAGGAATGGATAAACAGGAAGGAAATTTAACAAATGGAGGGTAAAGTATTAATGTATTGTTTTTGGACTAGGAAACTGAGGCTGCCTCCCTGGTCACTTATCAGGCTGGCTGCATTTCCGCTCACCCAGCCTGGTCAGGACAGTTCTGGTCCATGCCTAGTGTCCTAGCATAGTTGTAATAGTGCTCCGTTTCACTCTCAAAGGGTCCCAGTTTGGATGATAAATTATATGATGATCCCCTCAATCGTGGTTCACTCTCAGCCCACCACTTCAGGTTTCATGGAGACGAAATGGGTACTAGAGTCTACAAAGGGTTCTGAGGACACCAGGGTTCAGCAGACACAGCCCCTGACCTCAATGAGGCCACTGCACAGTACAGGAGACACAAAACAGCTTTCTGGTGTATGAAGCACAGTAACAGAAGCATTGCTGGGAGCACTTGTAGGCAGCAGCTGGGGAAAGGACATGCATTATGCACAGACAGAACAGCAAGTGCAAAGACCTACAGGTGCTATCACAATCAGCTAGTTATTAGTACTAATAATAGGAAGCAAGCAAAGGGGAGGCCCACCATTATAAGCATGGTCATCTGGGCAGCTTCACCAGGAAGCTACAGCTTCATGCTCCCCAGGAATCCACTGATCCATTCCCTGCAGATCCCTGGGGGAAGGGATAGAACAGAGGGAGATGTATGCATACATGTGCAGTGAAGTTGAGGTGAGGTGGGGAAGGTGCTTGTACATCAGTCTAGCCTGGGAAAAAGGTCATTGGCAAGGAGGGTGAAGCCACTGTAAGCACATGAAATCTTGAAATGGTAAAATCCCAGAGAAAGAGTTCTCTCCTCTCCTCCCCTCCCCTCTTCTCCCCTCCCCTCCCCTCCCTCCCCTCCCCTCTCCTCTCTTCTCCTCTCCTCTCCTTTCCTTTCCTCTCCTCGTGAGATAAAAGGAAAAGAAAAGAAAAAGCCACACCTCACTCTTGTCCAAAATCCCTCAGGAAGAGTGTTCCACTGCTTGTGAGGCCTGTACTCTCCCACTCCATGGATTGTTTCCTTTGAATAAAGGACATCAAACTCATGAATTTAATTGTTTTAGCTTTGACACTTGATATCCTGTAACTAGAATATAAAAAACTATACATTTTTAAAAGTAACCCCCAAAATGCAAATAAAACCATGATAAGTTAATCAAATTACATAAATTTACCATTAGATTGACAAAAAAAAAAAAAAGAAAAAAAAGAAAAGAAAGAAAAAAGAAAAAGAATTTCAGATAATACCAAATGTCAAGGAATGAATATCCAAGATTTTAACAATCACAACATTGGATAAAAGTTTTTTAAAAAAGAGAAAGAAACAGAAAGCAGTTTTGTCTGTCATATTTATGTAGATTTTAACAAAAACAAAACAATTGAATACTTTTTAAAGATACATACATATTGAAGAATATTTATCAACCACATTAGAGAGAATTTCTGTGGGAAGAAGTTGCAAGAATAGGAGTGGGGTTTGACGATAAAGAAAAAAAAAACACGAAGCTAAGTCAAAATGAAATAAGAAAGCTGGCTTGCATGAACTAAAGCGAGGCGATGATCTGAGGAGTATGATTAACTAGTCTATCTGCACCCCGGTTCCAAAATAAATAAATAAATGGAGGGAACAAACGTCAGGGAAATTTTTCCCCATAATCCCCCACTAACAAGGGCAGTGCCCTAAGTGCTGAGACAACGAAGTCTTTCATTAGTTCCTGTCCGTAGGTGACTGCTTTTCTGACTGGGGTAACGGGAGGCAAATTTTGGGATTTTTCTCACTCCCCCAAATTACTGATTTTACAAATGATTAAGTCTCCTCCTAATTCCCCAGGGCCCACTCCAATGAAAGCCAAGACCACCCCTACGAAAGCCTTTACAAGGAGAGAAGTTTGAAAAACATCGTTTTGCCAAAAAGAGTTAGCGTCACCCAGGGATTAGGGAGCTGGCTGTAAAACCAGAAAGGAAGTCAGAGATTAACTCAAATTGACTGGATGGTCTTTTAAATTACTCTCTGGGCATTTAGTTTCCACGCTGTTAAAATAGAGGCATGTACAGGCAGAGACTCTGCAAAAAGTATCTAAAGAAAAGGGAAACAGGTATCAACAGCCTTCTTGGGGTGAGCGAAATGGTGGTTATGAAAACGAGGTGTTTTTATTATTTGCTGTGGCCATGGAACTCTTCAACACCATTCTGCAAGTAACATACAAAATGAATTGTACTGTCTGTCCAGTGCAGCTCAGTGGATGAGCACTGACCTATGAACCAGGAGGTCATGGTTCAATTATGGCCAAGGGCACATGCCCAGGTTGCAGGCTCAATCCTCAATGTGGGAAATGCAGAAGGCAGCCAATCAATGATTCTCTCTCATCATTGATGCTTCTATCTCTCCCCCACTCTCCCTTCCTCTCTGAAATCAATAAAGACATATTTTTAAAAAATGAATGTCCTGAAATTAAAATATTTTGATCAGAGCTTATCTGGGGTTTATCTTTACATATACTTATATTTTAAGGGTTGAGGGTATTTAGAGCATTGAACCATTCACGTGTAAGAACTGGATGAAATGAAAATGTTCAGAAGGGTGTTGGGCCTTCCTTTGGGTATCCATTTCCAGTAAGCTTCTGAGAAACAAAAAGACTCACGCTCAGCCATAAAGGCTTCATTCTTTATATTTTGGCAGAGTTGGGATTGGCTCAGGGGATATCATATTTCACTGCACTGGCTTTAATAGGATAAGATGTTAGCTAATATGGTATCAGCTTTAGGTGATTTCAGGAGCTTGGGGCAAGGGGGATGAAATCAGTCACTGAAGTGACAGTCTAATTACAGACGAATGGGACCAGCACAGGGGGTACAAATACATTCCCTGAAGCAGTGGACTTAGAAATTCCACCATGTTCTGTTCTCAACTTTTAGAGGTTTTTCTGAAATTAAACGTACTACATTATGAATCTTACTAAATCCAGCTTGTCTCTTTGGAACAGGTTAATAAGACAGAAATTGATGTCACAGCTGGAAGGAAAAGACAGGTAAGGTTATTAAGGAAACAGGCAAGTTAGGGGTAGCACCAATAATACCACAGGTGAATATGATTAAAGATGGAGTCAGATAGACATGAGTTTGAATCCCAATTCAGCCACCTCTGGCTGGCTGACATCTAACACGTTTTTTTCCACCTCTCTGAAAATAGGTTTCCTCATGTGTAGAGAGTTTAAATGTCTAATAACTCAAGAGCTATCACCCACATAATTAGAAGACACCAGGAATGCATTCTTTATTTTTCAAAATACCAAATGCACTCACAAAACAACCTCAAATGCAAACTGCCCTGTCCTTCACATTTACTGCTGGCTGACCATCTTGGAGGTGCTTAGCAGCTGTTGCTCACCGCAATGAGAAGAGAATGCCCATGTCAAATGTGGTAGTCTGCCTTCAAAAGGATTCAAGTTTTGAAGGTGATTTATTATTCATTCATAGACAAGGAATACATATCTAATCTAATAAAAGAGTAATATGCAAATTGACCCTCACTCTGTTATACCTAAGCCATGCCCACCAGCCAAGCCACACCCACCAGCCAATCAGAGTGACTATATGCAAATTAACCCAGCCAAGATGGCCGTCGGCAGCCATCGAGTTGGAACAAGCAGGAGGCTTACCCCAGTGGTACAGGAAGCTAAAGTTCCTGTCTACCTAGGCCAGCTGTGGCCTCCGCTCCAGGCAACAAAGTTTCAATTATAGAAGATAAATAAACCCCAGAGACCTACTTCTAGCTTTGGGCTCAAGGAAGTGCTGGGATCCTGGGTTGTCAGGGGCAACCCGACCTGGGCTCTGGTTAAAGCAATAAAGTTTCAACTTTAGAAGTTAAATAAATTCCAGATACCAGCTTCCAGCCAGCCTCGGTGCAAACAGCCATCAGCCACTTACCCAGGCTGGCCAGGTACCCCAGCAGGGACCCCCTGAAGAGAATGTGGCCAGTCTGCAAACAGCCATCAGCCCCTCACTCAGGCTGGCCAGGCACACTAGCAGGTGGACATCCCCCGAGGGGTCCCAGACTGCGAGAGGGAACAGGCCAGGCTGAGGGACCCCCCCTGAGTACACAAATTTTTGTGCACCGGGCCTCTAGTTTTACTATAAAGAGTAAGGTGCTTCCATAAAAAAACCCCAAAATGTTGGAGTGGCTTTGGAACTGGGCAGTTGGAGAAGCTGGAAGGACTTGGAAGAGAGTTTTGGTGAAAGCCTGAAGAGTCTTGAAGAAACTGCTGGTGGCCTTTTGAGAAGACCGTAGATTAAGGCTGAAGAGGAAATCAGAAAAATGTTATTGGAAACTGGAGGAACGGGTCCTTGTTTTGTAGCAGCAGGAAGTTTAGCAACATTGTCACCTACATACCATAGAGAATGAGCCTAATTAATTGGATGTTCTAGCTAAGTACATTGCCAGGTAGTGTTGAAATTCCTGATTATTGCAAAATGTGAGACGAAATAATCTAAAGGAGGACTTTTTAAGAAAAGGACCCAGAACTTGTTAGATTTGAATATTCCCATCTTCTCTAGATGGCAAATAATGCTAAAATGAAGAAATGGCTTCCAGTCAAAAATAAACTCCAGAACACTGCAAGAAAAAGACCATCAAGTGACGAAGCTGAGAGTGTGGCTCTAAAAACCCTTTGTTCAGACCTCCAAAAGATCTATAGTAGTGATTCGGAGAATTATTCAAATTAGAAGGCTTCAAAGAAGTTTATTCCTTTTGTGCTTCAGCAGTTCCTGTAGAGGGACGCTCCAGAGTAGAAAGGGGCTTATCTCGAAGAGATCTGTGAGTATGCTTTTTGTCCAATGAACTGGTGCCCCAATTAGATTCATAGGAAACTCACAACATTTTAAAAGAAATTATATCGGCAGAAACCTTGCCAGCATGGACTAAATGGAACAGAGACAGTACAAAACTAAAAGGGACCATGAAAGCACCTAAATTCTACTGGCAGAAAGCAGACTCACAAGTTACATGGGCTACTTTTCTTAGAAAAGAAAGGATGACACAGAGTGGAATCAAGATCTTAAAAGGGTGAAGTCGAAAGCCATGGAGAATCATTCCTGGGCAGAAGTAGAATAGAGGAGCTTTTAACATGTGTTCAACTGAGTTTCAGGATTATTATGGACCAGTGAACCCCTTGGTGTCTTTTCTCCTTTTTAACAGGAGTGTCTACCAGTTATCCTAAGCCTGTTCCATCATTTTATGTTGGAGTAAGGAGGAAAACAAATAATCAGATGGAGAGGAACTATACTCGAGGAGCTGCATTGAAGACTATCTATCTAGGAGTCTCATCCACACCTGGACCTGATTTAGATAAGATTCTGGACTTTAAGCTTATAGTTTGAGGAAGTAGATGTATCTTCCATCTGAGAGATGCAAGGGTAAAATATGGTAGCCAACCTCGAAGATGGCCCCAAAGATGCCCTAGCTGGTGTGGCTCAGCTGGTTGGGCATTGTCCCATGCACCAAAAGGTCACTAGTTTGATTCCTGGTCAGGACACATGCTTGGGTTGCAGGCTCAATTCCTGGTGGGATAGGGGAGGTTGTTCAAGAGGGAACCAATTAACGTTTCTCTCTCTCTCTCTCTCTCTCTCTCTCTCTCTCTCTCTCTCTTCTTTCCTCTCTCTCTAAAAATCAATTTTTAAAAATCTTAAAAAATAAAGATGGCCCCAAGGATCCTCACCTCTTGGTAACCATGCCCTTGTGTAGTCCCCATCCACAATGAATAGAGGTGATATCTGTAACAAATAGACTATGTTGGAAGTGATGACATGTGACTTCTGAGCTTAGGTGATACAAGACATTGCATCTTCCACCTTGCACTCTCCTGGATCAGTTCCTTTGGGAGAATTCAACTGCCATGTCTAAAGCAACCCAGTAGAAAGTGGTGAGTCTTCCTGCCAACAGCCATGTGAGTGAGCAACCTTAGAGCAAATCCTACAGGTCAAGTCTTCAATGCTTACAGCTCCGGCCAACATCTTCACTGAAATCTTTTGAGAGACTTTGAGTTAGACCACCCAGCTAAGCCACTCCTACATTCCTGGCTCATAGAAAGTGTGACATAATACATATTTATTGTCCTAAGCTGCTATGTTTTGAGGTGATTCTCTATTGCAATGCACATGAATATAACAAGGTTTTTATCTCTGAATGCTCCCAAGGATTCCAATTCCTGGGGAATCAGGCTGTTCTGATTTCTGTGCAGAGGGTTACAGAAGGTCTGTCTCATTGAGTCTGCCATACCTCATTACATAACTTTTTAATTGTTCATCAAACTCTGCCTCTAAGACCCTCCTATCAGAAGGCTCAAGAAAAGATTGTGAAGTGTCAGATACTGAACTGTCAGGAAAAATTAAGAACAAATAATAACAACAAAAAGACACCACTCTGTCCCCACCAACATCTTGGACACATTCAAAATATGTTCTTTGAAGACACTGAAAAATTATTTTCAGTGAAAAAATATTTTCTAAATGTGATAACATTATGCCTGTAAAAGCTATTTTTTTCCTAAGCCTGGTAAGGTGGAAATTAGTAGACCTAGAGAACAGTGTTTCAAAGCAAGAAACACTATTCTCTAAGTATACTAATGTTGATGTTTGAGTTGACATTTGTTGAACTTTTTTTGTTTCAAAATGGTACATCAATCTCTGTTTTGAAGGCAGCCACAGAAATAATTTCCAGAGAAATGAACTAGAAAAAAATAGAAATGTGTATTCAATTGAAAAAACAAAACCCATACCTTCTGACTGTCCTAACATTCTATAGAATTGTTCTAAAGTAAAAAACAAAACACACAAATATTTCTAAAAAATAAATCTGACAAAAGCTGCGTAGAGAGTAAGCATACATTACATGTGGAGACATTAAAATTATTTTAAGTGCATTTGACCCCACCCTCTCCCCTTGCATTTTTGTGATGTTCATCTGGAAATTGGAGCTCAATATTTGCAAGGGCGTCAATGGAAAACAGACACCATTCCATCCCCCTCCATTTTTCTCCACCACACCTTGGCCTCTCCTGGGACTAAATCCTTTTTCTCTCCCAAATATGAAACAAAAGCTCTTCAATGACTGGAGAGGCGCAGACATGGTGGAGAGATGGGGGGTTGATTACACTACAGGCAGCCAGCCAAAAATGCTCAATGTGTTAAAAAATATGTTTAAAATCCTTTCAAAGGGTCATATTCTCCATTAAATATAATTTGTGCCAATAATAATAGTTTAAATGTAGTGACTACTTCCAGAAGGCAGGCACCTTTACATTTCATCCACAAAACAGCCCCGTGGAATAGGTATTACCATTATTTCCACTTTACATACATACTTTGTTAAAAGCGGAAGATAGAAAGATCAATTAAATTCTCCCTGGTCACAAAACCAACAAGTTATAGTATCAGTACAACTTGTTGTAGGGGGGCCTTTGGGCAGTGGAGTCTTTCAAAACCAGCTGGTTAAAGAGCCACAAACAGATCCAGCCCAATTCTTGGCACTTTAGTATGGGTTAATAAATGACAGTCCCCTTTCTCTCTTTGGAACCCAATCTGCCCACTGGAACTCTCATCTGATAAATGCTGTCTCTCCACCTACCTCGCCTGACATCTCAGCCAAACCCCAGGCAGCCTCTCAGAAAAATGCACAGAGGTTGCCGCCCGCCCTCTAGGTTCTGAGCCCCCCGGGAGGCAGGAATGCAAACAGCCTTTGCAAATAGACAAAGTATAGCACTGCTTTAGATCCACAATGTCTGTTTGCTCAGGCAGCCTCTGAGATTCCCCAGGCCTGGGAGAACCAACAGGACCCTGCCCAGGGTGCCCTGGAAATGCCAGGCGGCAAGGCTCTGTCCGGACACCGTCCCCGGCACGCAGCAGCGGGCCTGGGGAGGTCGGCGACAGCTGCGAAGGAGAGAGACTGAAATACACACGCACACCTGCCGGGTGGGCTCGGCAAACCCACGGACACCTTCCGAGAGGAACCGGGGAGGCGGGGCCCACGCTGGGATGCGAGGGAGGCCTCCTCCACCCGCCCCCTCCTTCCGGGGACGCGGAGCCCCCGCGGGGACCGCAGGAAAGGGCCATTGCCACTTTAAATGACTCAGGAAGTGAAAGGAGGCCGCCTGACGGGGACACGGAAAGTGGAACCGGGGTGGCACAGCGCCCAGATCTCCGATCTCGCTGGGGCAGCGGGAGGCCAAGCGGACCGCGCGGGGGGCCATCAGGGGCGCGGGCCGCAGCACCGGAAGTGCCCGGGCCCCGAGGAAGTGCAGGGGGCGCGGGGCGGCGGGGAGGGCGGGCAGGCCCTCTGCTCCTCGGCCGGCCGGCGGGGCTGCCCGGAGCTGGCAGCAGCGGCGCCCCAGCCCCGCATCCCACGCGGCCCAGGCGGGCGGCGCCTCCTTGGGACCCGATCGGCGGGGAGGAGGACGTGAGGAGCCCGCGGAGCCGAGCGGCCATCTCGGGGAGCGAGCAGGCCCGGGCCTGTCACCGCGCCCGCATGGCCTCCGGAGTGGGCGCGGCCTTCGAGGAGCTGCCGCACGACGGCACGTGTGACCAGTGCGAGCCCGACGAGGCGCCGGGGGCCGAGGAAGTGTGCCGGGAATGCGGCTTCTGCTACTGCCGCCGCCACGCCGAGGGCCACCGGCTCAAGTTCCCGGGGCACCACCTGGCCCCGTACGTGCATGGCGCCGCCCAGGCCTGGGCCCCCCGCGTGCCGGGGGAGGGCGCGGGGCCGGCAGGCGCGCAGGCCGAGGTGGAGGAGGCGGGCGACGAGGAGGTAGAGAGCGAGGCGGGGGAGGAGAGCGAGTCCTGTGAGGACAGTGACTCCGAAGAAGAGAGCGAGACGGAGGAAGAAGAGAGCGAGGACGACAGCGAGGAAGACATGGAGGACGAGCAAGAGAGCGAGGCGGAGGAAGACAACCGCGAAGACGGAGAGTCGGAGGCGGAGGGGGAAACTGAGGCAGAGAGCGAATTTGACCCAGAGATAGAGATGGAGGCCGAGAGAGTGGCCCAGAGGAGGTGTCCGGACCACGGGCTCGATCTGAGCACCTACTGCCAGGAAGACAAGCAGCTCATCTGCGTGCTGTGTCCGGTCATCGGGGCCCACCGGGGCCACCAGCTCTCCACCCTGGACGAAGCCTTCGAGGAGCTCAGGGTAAGTGTCGGGTCTGCAGGGCGGAGGCCGAGAGGTCAGGGCGCCTGGGTCTCAGCGCAGGTGGTGTCGCCGTGGCCGCGTTCGCTGTGGCCACGGCCCTGCCACGCTGTCTCTTCCGCTCGTTGGGAGCAGTTGGGGGCTTGTTCCCCCCTTTTGGTGCAGCTCCTTAGGGAAGCAGGTGCGAGTTCTGGACTCCGACCCAAGAAACACGCATGTCCTCCTGACATCTGCTAGTCAGTTTCCGGGAGGTCGGAAGGCTCTGGTCTCTGGATCCCAGATACAAACGCACGCCTTGGGGAGACTGGGCCCCACGCAAGCCTGTTCTCGCAGCATCACCCCAGTTGAGACTGGTGCCTTGACTTGGGGCTCTTGAATTTTGCCAAGTGAATCCTAGCAAGGAGCGTCCAGACCGCCCTGGGTTGGGGTTTTGATAGTCACTTGGTGTTCCTTTTAGGTTCTGCATGTTTGATCAACTTGTTTGGAAGAGAGGATGAAAGGGTGGAGGCGACATTGGGAGGGTCTTCAGTCCTCCATCTTTCCTAAGAAGGCCTTGCTGATGCCCTAGAATAGTGTATGGATAGCGGACATGACTACATCTTGGTTGAATGAATGACTTTCCTTTTATTTATATTGTGATGTATACAATCTACAGGCATTAACCGGGGAGGAATGTTTGAATGAAGAGATCAGTTGATTGATTGATTGATTGATTGATTTGAGAGAGAAAGAAAAGAAGGGAGGGGGGAGAGAAACATCTATTTGTTGTCCACTTATTCACCCACTCATTGGTTGATGTATATGCCCTGATTGGAGATGGAACTCAAAACCATGTTTTATCCAGCGACACGCTGAGCTACCATGCCAGGGTGGAGTGATCAGTTTATTAAGTGATCAGTTCATTAGTGAATGTTGTCATCTTATGATGACTTTTAATTCCATAAGTCACATTGCTGGCACTGAGATAACAAATACCTTATAATGAAAATCCTTGCATTACAATTTTCTTTTTATTGGAAAATACACACTCAAAATGTGTAAAAATACATGCACAGTCTGTCAAGTAATTATAACGCGATTAAGAATAGAATATTAGCAGTGTTCAAGCCCTGTGCCCCTTTCCAGTTATAAACATTTTCCTTCCACTTAAGTAACCATTATCCTGACTTTTGCAGTGATAATTTCCTTACTTATTTTTTATACGTTTACCACATATGTATGCATTCCTAAACTTACTTGAACTTGGCACAGTTATTATATATCCTTGTGTTTGTAAGATTCATCTAGCAGGTGGCTGTGGTTTGTTCATTTTCATTGTTGTATAGAATTTCATTGTATGAATATGCCACAAGTTACCTTTTCTGTGAATAATAAACATTTGAGCCCAGCTGGCATGGCTCAGTGGTTGAGCAATAACCTATGAACCAGGAGGTCACTGTTGGATTCGTAGTCAGGGCACATGCCTGGGTTGTGGGGGCTAGATACCCAGTGTAGGGCGTGCATCTCTCATCATTGATGTTTCTATCTTTCTCTCTCTCTTCCTCTCCCTTCCTCTCTGAAACCAATAAAAATGTATTTTAAAAATAACAATGAACATTTGATTTCCAGATTCTGGAGCTTCTGGCCATTATGAATATCAGTATAAACAATCTTGTTCATGTCTCCCAGCACACATCTGCATACATTTAAGTGAAATATAAACCGAAGACTGTGATTGTTGGGTCATAGACTATGACTATCTCTATATATAAAAGCCTAAGCGACTGTTCGACTGGTAGCTATGATGCACACTGACCTCCAGGGGGCAAATACTCAAAGCATAGACATGGAAACATGGAGTAGACTGATGGCGGGGGGGGGGGGGGGGGTCTCTCGGCCTGGCCTGAACCCTCTCGCAATCTGGGACCCCTTGGAGGATGTCAGGCTGCTGGTCTCGGCCTGATCCCCGGAGGCCAGGCTGAGGGACCCTACTGGTGTATGAATCTGTGCACTGGGCCTCTAGTCTTTAACATTACTAGATGCTGCCAAATAGTTCCCAAAGGGGTTGTACCAATTTGCATTGCCATGAAGAGTCCTTGAGAGATCTTGCTCTATATCCTCAGGAACAGTTGCTATTACAGAATTTTTAATTTTTGTCAATCTTGTGGATATGTAATATCTTCTTGTGGTTTAAATTTGCATTCCTTTGATCACAGATGACTGAATATCTTGTATTTCTTCTTTTGAAGTGCATTCCGGTTCTTTCTATTGGTTTGTCTATCTTTTTCTCATTAATTTATAGAAGTTTTACATACTTATTTCCAACTTCTTTGTTGTTTATGCATATGGGTTGCAAGTATCTTCTTATATACTCTATTTTCTCATTTTCTTTTTAAAAATTTGTGCCTTGAATGAAGTTCTTTATTTTAATGCGATAGAATTTTCACCAATAATTTTCTTTATTGTTAGTGCCTTTTGTGCTTTGTTCAACTCAGGATTGATTTTTGTGTAGTGGCGGTAGGGCTCCATTTCATTCTTCTCTCCCACATACAGATAGCCAGCTGCTCTGGCAGTATTTATTGAAAAGCTTACCCTTTCTACACTGATCTGCTATGCCACTTGTCATTTATCAAGTGCCCAAATGTGTGTGAATGTGTTTCTTGGCCTTTTTATTCTGTACTATTGATCTATTAGTATGTCCGTGTGTGAACAAGTTTTCTCAGTTATTATCACTTTGTAACATGTGTTAATATGTGGTAGAGCAAGTTCTTCCACTTTGTTTTTCTTGGAGAGTGTCTTATCCACTCTGGCCATTTACATTTCTTAGACTCATACTATAAAGTTATATAAAATTAGCCTGCAGGATGTTTTCTGTATCGTAATTTGTAAACCAATACATGAAGAATTAATATCATTACAACATGAAGTTTTCTAATCTATTTATTTAGGTGTTTTTATTGCCTTACAATAAAGTTTTATAATTTTTTTCCTGAAAGATCTTCCACGTCATTGTGAAAAATATTCCTGGTTACTTAGAATTTTATAGTATTGTAAAAAAATGTTTTTAATTTTTGTTTTCTAATTGTTTTTATATAGGAGAATGATTAACTTTTACATATTGATTTTTGTATTAAGATATCTTCTTAAGTTCCCTTACATATTATAGTAATTAATCTATAGGTTCATTCTACCTACATGATAATGTTATTTGCAAAGAGAGATGGTTTTTGTTTCTTTTTAATCCTTATACCTGTTGTTTTTCTTGCCTTACTGCCTCAGATAAGACCTGAAGTATAATGTTTCATATAAATGATAGTGATTATTCTGGCTGTTCCTAACAGAGGGATGATTTACAACATTTCACAAATAATGTGATAGTAGTTTGTTTGTTTTTTGTTTACATATATATTTTATTAGATTAACAAAGCTCCCTTCTATCCTAATTTATTAAAGATTTTTCTTTAATACTGAATGGACTCTAAGTTTTATCAAATACTTTTTCTGTATGTATTAGGGTATACATGTGATTTTACACTTACTATGTTAATGTGATTAATTACATTAACTGATTTACTATTACATTTAAAAATCAATGATATATTTACATGTCTCAGAAGCCTATCTTTCACCTTTGCCCCTTTCATCTGGTTTCCCACTTTCATTAAAATTTTTTGCTTTACCTTTCAAGTGCTTCTTTTAGCAAATACAGGTATATGCATATATATGGTCTTATTTCCATTCCTTTTTGTCATTATTATTATATTGCCCCGATAATTAGAACAACCTTGGTGCTTCTAGGGCAAACCCAACTTGGTCATGATGAAGTATCCTTACATTTTTGAGTTTGGTTTATTAATAATTTGTGTAGGCTTTTAATTTATATTTATGGGAGAAATTTACTCATAAGTTTCTTTTACTGTCCTCAGGAGATTTTACTATCAAGGTTATGTTGGCTTCATAATAGGAGTTAAGTTGTTTGCTTCTCACATGTTTTCTTTCTCTTTCAATGCTCTGGAAGTGTTTGTATAAGATTGGAATATTTCTTCCTAGAATGATTAGTAGTTGGCTACTTTGCAGTCTATAGGTTTGAGTCCTGTTGTATTAAACGACCACGGAAGCCTTCTGGACTTGAAAAGACAGAGAGTTTGGGGGAGGAGAGAGAGGGAGGGAAGGAGGACAGGAGAAAGAATTTTGTTTTGTCTTGTATATTTGGCTATGATTCCATTTAATGGTTATAGTTCTGCCCAAGTTGTCTATTTTCCTTAAGTCAATTTTAATGTTATTTTCCCAAAAGCTGTTTATCTAAATTTCCAAATGTATTAGTATAAATATGTGAATCATATCCTATTATCTTTTGTTCATGCTGCAGCTATCCTCTTCACTCCTTTGAGAATAAAGTAAGCGTGTTCATATATAATTGGTGATGTTTTCAGTAGGTGAAGACTTTTTAGGCCTCTGTTACTGTTTTGGATGGTGTTTTTCTTGTTTCTTTATTCCTTTTTGTTCATTATGTTTGACAGCATGGCTTCTCATTGCCTTTAAAAAATTATTTGTTGGGATTTCCCAAGTCTTGGCATGAAATTGTATTTGAAGGAGGATTTCAGTTTGCTTCTGCTAAAGCTTGAAAGTATAACTTATTTAGGATCTTCTTAAACTAAGTTGCTTGTGACCAAATTTTCAGGAAGTGTCTTCCAAAGTTTACAGCCTCTTGGAAGAATTTTCTTTCATCCCAGCCCAAGCCACCCCCTCAACACATTTTGTTCCGCTCCAAGGCAACACTCGGCACAGTCCCCTTTGGAGGGTCAGGTAGTGACAAGTTCCCTTTGGTTTGCCTTTATTCTGGGGCTTTACTCTCTGGCAGGGGTGGGAAGATTCCAAATCTGTAGGGAAAAGGTCTTTTCTAAATGTCCCAAATGCCACAGACTTTGCTTTCAGTCACCTGCTCAGCTGCCTAACTTTTGACTCCTAATCAAATAAATGCTCAGCACAGTTTCTTTCAATCTGTTAATGTCCCCAGTTCAAAAGCTGCTTACTGTACTCTACTTATCTTAACATTGGGACAGTATTGCTAACAAAACTATAGACTTTATTAGAATTTCATCAATTTTTGCTCTGATGACTTCTGTACCAGGATCCTATGGCCACAAGGAATGGATAGCACAAAACCTTTAGCCTAGAAATGTGGAGTAGAGATGAGAATGGGATGAGAGAAACACAGAACTCTGGCCTTGGTGGGTTTTTGTCTCTGGAGTATGTGTATCAGTATGATTGGTCAACATGGCATTGGGAAAAAATCAATATTGATGCCCTTTTCAGATATCAAAAATGAGTCAAGAATTAAAAAATAAAACCAACCAACCAAATATAAGTCTCCAAATATACTAAAGGCTCAATCTATAATTTATGGCAAATAACCATATGGGCAATGACTCTGATGTACATTGTAATGTGCTAGATTATTCTTGTTGAACATTTAATTATAAAACTCACTTCAGATGTGTTTAGCTAGTTTTTTGGCAGGTAGCAGAGTAATCTGCTCTTAACTTAAATAGACTATTAGAGAAAAACATTCATTGTAATATGTTGAAACTATAGCATGTAGTTAACTTAGTGTCAAAGACTGATATTTTTAAGTTAATTTTATTTACTTGAATAATTTTTGAGTACTATGGTGAGATGTGTGAATTATTGAGAATAATAAGTGGTTCCTGACATCAGAAAGCTTATACATAGTCTTATAGGAAGTATACAGTGTGTTATGTGGACTCAGAGAAATTAATTTCTGCTGGAGGCATGGAATGAGGAAAGATTTCTTGGAGGTGATGGTGTTGGAGGTGCTCCTTCAAAGATAGGATTTTACTAGTAGATACAGACTATTAGGTAAACTTCTTCTGTGTCCCCATAACAATAGCTGGTACATATTTATTGTAGCACTAAATGCTACAATGTCATTTCCATATCTCTTTCCTGTGTGGTTATAAACTCTGCTAGGTTAGGGCTATACGTTATCCATCTCTGTGTTCCCAGTACCTAACACAGGGCCTGTTGGATAGTAGATATATATGAAATATTTGGTACATTTATGCTATGAAGTATAATCTCATCTA
Source organism: Murina feae (assembly GCA_004026665.1). NCBI lineage: Eukaryota > Metazoa > Chordata > Mammalia > Chiroptera > Vespertilionidae > Murina > Murina feae. Next base: position 20,735 of record PVJC01009956.1, read on the forward strand.
GTTCCAGGGCATCAAAGAGACAGTATTACATTATGATTTAGTATATAAATGTTTACATCTAAAATCCTATCTAATAAAAAAGTAATATGCAAATTAACCATCTCTCCGTAACAAAGATGGCAGTGCCCATAGCAGTGGGGCAGGATGCTGGCAGCGTCACCCTGGAAAAATGAGCCCAGCAGGCATTGCCTCGGCAACCTGTGAACAGGTTGCACCGCCCTGTAGCAGGCAAGCACTGCCAGCAGACAGCCCGCAGCAGGGCCTGCTCCCAGTTACCAGGGCAATCGCTGAGCAGGCAAGCATGGCTGGCAGGCAGCACCCAGCTCTGGCCACAGCTCAAGGGAGAGAAAAACATGTAGACAAGGCCAGGAGCCTGAGAGATCAACACAGAGGGGTGCCTGCTCCAAGCCTCCATGATGTGGCTGGGGGAAGGACCCCAGCAGATAAACACACACACACACACACACACACACACACAGGGCAACTGCTGCGAGCCTCAGATGCTGCTGGGGGCAGGTCCCCAGTGGGGACACACACACACACACGGGGTGCCTGCTCCCAGCCTCTGATACGGCTAGGGGCAGGCCCCCAGTGGAAACACACACACACACACACACACACACACATATGGCACCTGCCAGACTGTGGCTATCAGTAGGACATCCACTGAGGGGTCCCTGCCTGGATTATGAGAGGGGTCAGGCTACGCTGAGGGACCCCACCCTACCCCCCCCCACCCCGTGCATGAATTTCATGCACCGGGCCTCTAGTAATGAAATAATTTGGAAAAATCCAAAATAACAGCAACTCAAACAAGATAGATGTTTATTTCTCTCTTGTGTAAAAGAAGCCTGGATGGAGACAGTCTAAAGCTGGTATGAAGGAACGGGGAGGTTATGAAGAATCTAGGCTTTTTCCAACTCTGCTCTGCCATCCTTATGACGTAATGGGGGACCAGCCAGTACATTCAAGTTCAGGATAGCAGGCATAGGAAAGTGAAGAAGGGCACTCCCCTCTATTTTAAGAGAAACCCCAGAAGTTGCACACATTGCTGCTGATGTTTCATTGGCCAGAATTCAGTACCATGGCCTTATCTAGTTGCAAGAGGAGCTAGGAAATAATCTTTTCTCCAGGCCACAGTGTGTCTAGCTAAAGCTGTGGTCTGTTACTAAGGAATGGGAGAATGAATATGAATGACCCAGCAGTCTTGTTTTAGTTGACTACTTTGCAGTCTATGGGTTTGAGTCCTATTCTGATTCTTATTAGCTATGTCATGTTGGATAATTCACTCAGTCTCTCCAAGTCTTGGTTTCCTCATATGTAACATTGGTATCAAAATCGTTTCTCTTCATTGGGTTATATAGTGAGGAACAAACAAGATCATACATGTAAAGAGCACAATGCCTGTGATATAATAAGCCCTCGGCAGTTGGTGGCTCTTATTCTATTACTGTTACAGAGCCATCTGAGGTTCTATTCTGAGTTCAATGCCAGACCAGTTAGTCTGGCAGCAGCAGAAGTTTTGGATACTGAGTTTCTTTGGGTGAAAGCTATTCAGCCCCCTCTCCTTCTGCTCCTTCTGCCTTCTCTGCTGTGGTGGGCAGATGGGCTGGTGAAAAATTTGTCTTCAAAGAAGAGGCTCCTGTATATTTCGGTGTCCTGTTGGTGCCTTATGCACTAGCTAACCAAAACACAGCCGGTAAGCCTAATTTTAGGTTCATAAGTCTTGCTGGTTGTCCTCTTTAAATTATGTTTTACATTCTGAACCGTTGGAAATTTTTATAGAAGCAGAGGGGAGGCAGGGGCAATAGCCTCCATTTTCTTTCAGTAGGCAATCATGGGGAGAAATGTTATAGGCATCCCTGCTGTTCTCCAATCTGTACTTTGGGTCTGTGTGAACCCTGGCAGGAAGTAACCTGTGTTGAGTGGTAAACTCTGATTTAATGTGTGTGAAGAATGAAAATGCTAACCTTCAACTGAGGTTATAAAACCAAGAGTCAGGAAACTCTTGTCTGCTGTTAAATTTTGTGATTCCAGAGATGAGAATCTCTATATATAAAAAAGCGTAAGTGACTGTTAAGTCCAGTTGACCAAAGGATCAATTGATCGGTTGCTATGATGCACACTGACCACCAAGGGGTAGACAACATAAGAGCTGCCCCCTGATTGGTCATTGTGCTCCCACAGCCAACCTCCCACGGCCAGCCAACCTCCCGCAGTCCCTTTCTCCAGCCAGCTGGCCTCGATCTGCCTGATGGGGACTGGACGGGACAGCACCAATTGGCCCCAACTGCTGGCCAGGCCAAGGGACCCGACCTGTGCACAAATTCATGTACTGGGCCTCTAGAAGTAATAGTAACAGTTATTGAGGTGGTTTTAGATCAGGTGCTTTTCATTTATTTTTTCAGTTGATCTCAATAAAGTTCCCACAGTCAGCTGTGTTATTATGATTCACATTTACAAATGAGGAAATTGATACTCAAAGAGGTTGAGATTTGTAGATGGTCACTTTGCTAATAAGTGAAGGACCAGGATATGGAGCTAGGTCTGATCCCAAAGTACATGTTCTTTCCACCATCCCATTTTGCCTCCATTCTTACTAAGTTATTTCAACTTAAATTTAACCACTATAAATTGTACACACACTCTCCTGATGTATGAAGGCATTTAATATATACACACTTTTTGAATATTCTACAACTAGTCTTTCCCTTCTTTTTAAAATTTTCTTCCTGGAAATTTTATAGAGTATTTTGATCAGTAATAAGTTGTTTATTTTTTTCCATTCAGCATTTCTCTAGCTCCGTACTTGATATTTAGTAGTCAGTCTCTCAATATATTGTTAGTCAATTAATTATAACAATAACAATGATAATAAAATTTATTGAGAATGAATTATATGCCAAGGTCTATAGTTTAAACTTTCTACATATTAGCTCATTAAATTTTTACCACAATTCTTTGAGGTAGAGTATATATTAAGATAATTTTATATATTGTTTGAAGTTAGTGCAATAATTCTTTTTACTTTGATCTATTATTCAATTAGGTGAAGTATTTTGGGCAGTAGGGTATTTAACAGTGAATGATCCTAAGTCCCTGGTCTCATGGAGTTTATAGTGCATGAGTAAAATAGACGTAAGCAAGTTAAGTTGTAAATAATATTTCATGTAAGGATAAGTATTATGAATAACAAACTAGATTAAGGAAAGAGAGTGACTGGGATGGGGAAATGAGAGGGAGGCTGTTTGAGATCTGAGAAGGACTTTTTGAGGAAGTGACGTGGTTATAGTTAGAGCCAGTGATGGGAAGATCTGAGTGCACAATGGTCCCAATGGAGGAAATATTGAGTATAGGGGCTATGAGGTGAAACAAGCTTATTATTTGATTCCTTAGGGGGACTTCTGATATAGTGTCTCACAACCCTTTTCCACTATTTCTCCCAAAACCTTGTTTGTAAAAATGACAAAAATTTGGGTTGATTTTTTAAAAATATGGTACCAACACAAGGACAGAGAAAACAAAACAGGCAGGCAATATTCTTTCTGCACTCAGCATCCTCTGAATCTTTATAATATTGATTCAATACTTAGGAGCCATTTGAGGATATTTAAGTGACTTACAGTTACATTTCTACTGACACAAGACTTTTCTTTTGGTGCCAGGCGGTTATTGGCACTCGGCTGACTCCCATAATAGTACAGAGACTGGTTGTCTAGAAATAATTCTTGTTCTCATGCCATATTTACCTATCATATTTCTGCCCCTTGCCCATATTCAAAGGCTGTTTACATTAGAATGAGCTATTTTATTTCTGTATTTTGGGGTGAATGGATAGACAAATGTTTATGAGATATTCTGAATCTGTATGAAGAAAGACATCTCAACTTTCTTGGTGTTCAAACAAGGACCCTTAAAGGTAAAACGAACAAAAACACCTCAGAGAGAGCTGCTCCCAGGGATAGCAACTTCAGATGACTGCAGGGAGGAGAAAGGTAATATAAATGAGAGAAGCAAGCCAGGGTAAGCATGACAAATGGGAGAGAGCTTGCCTGGGCTAAATTGATAATTGCTGTTCAGCTTCAGCTAATTGCTGCTATGTGGGAATGGGAGCCCAGTACAATCATACCTTCAGATTTTCAAAAGAAGCTAGAATGTTTTATTATTATGTAATATCTCCTGATTTTTAAATTAGCAGCTAATTAAAAAATTCTCGTTATACTGTGTGGGACAACACTCTAAAGACCTAACAAGTTCTGTAGGCTGCAGGCTGCATACTAGTATACACAGATTCCGATTTGTCCCTTTTCCCTCATTTACAGATGGAGAAACAGAAACCCAGAGATATAAAATGACTCATTCAAACTCACACAGCAGTTAGTGGAGGAACCAGGAATAGAACCCGCATCTCCTTTGTCTTTGTGCAATATTCTTTTCACTATGGGAAGGTTAAGCTTTTGGGGGAAAGCTAAGTCCCTTTCCCTAGAAACGTGCATGTACATTTCACATTTTGCAAACAGTTTTGGGGATTTCTAATGGCCTGAAATCCATACATGAGCACCAGGTAAAGAGCTCTCTCTCTTACCTGCTGGCTCATATGTTTCAGTGCAGAGGGAATGGAGTCCCACTGTGTACACTTGGGCAAGCCCATGGGGAGAAGCACTCGAACAAGCTCTGGGTCTGTCCTTCCTTTCCTCCTCCCTTCCCTTTGTAGACTTACATTTAGGTAAGTCTGAGACTCTTCCTACTACTGTTCCTGATAGTGGTCCCGCAAATCATTGCTTTTCTGTTTTTTTTTTTTTTTAACGTACATATGTACATCACCCATAGAAAATAAAGAGTTTTGTAAAAAAATAAATATAGTATTTTGCAGATTTAATTCAACATTGTCTTGTCTTGTATCCAGGTACATACAGGTTACTTTATTTTGATTTGCCATATCATATTTTATTATTGGTTAATTTGTAATTTATTTAGCCACCCACTATTTTTAACTTGTATCTTCACCTGAGGATATTTTTTTCATTGATTTTTAGAGAGAGGGAAAGACAGAGAGACATATCAATGTGAGAAAATACATGGATTAGTTGCCTCCTTGCGGGAGCCCCCACCAGGGCCTGGGTGAGGAAGCCTGCAACTTCTGGTCAAGGGAGGTAGGTACGAGCCTTTGATAGGAATCGAACCCCAGACCCTTTAGTCTGCAGGCCTATACTCTATCCATTGAGCCAGTCCAGCTAGGGCAAGTCACCCACTATTGATGGATGCTTAGAATGTTTTCAGTTTTTCAGTATTATAAACAAGTGCTGCAGTAAATATTTTTGTGCATGCCTTCTAGACACATGTGCTAGTGTTTCTCAAGAGGTGAAGGAGAGAAATGGATTTGCTAAGGCATTTGACTTCAAAATAGCTTTATCATTTTCTATTAGCAACATATGAAAGCCCTGTTAACCCAGAGCCCCGAATCACCTGATATTATCAAATCAAAACTTTTTTCAATATAATGTATGAGTCATATGTTGATTAAGTAATTTGAGCTTTTTAAAACATCTTTTCATACATTTATTAGCCATTTGACATTTCTATAATGTTCATACCCTTTGTTGAGATTTCTCTTAAAAAAGATTTGTCTTTTTCTCATTTGTAGGAATCCCTTATGTAGTTTCTTGAGTACTCTTGGTGCCAAGTTCTTCCGTTGTATTTTTAATCTTTCTCATTTGGATCTTTCTGATCCTGGTTTTGTTGTTTACTAGCTCTGTAATTTTGGGAACATCGTTTGACTTCCACAGAACCATTTTCCTCCATTATGAAGTGAGAATACACTAGGAAGTAGTGTAGCCGTGAAATGCCAATGAAGGAGTGTCTGCAATTTGGGGGTTCCTGCTGGCATTTTTTATTTCTGCCAGCCATTTTCTCAAATATAAAGTGAGAATATACTACCTTTTAGGTTTATTGTGAAATACCAATAGAAAATCATATGAAAATGCTTTGGAGAGTAAAGAATATCTTTACACATAAGGTACTTTTGTTTTTTTTTTCTTGGCGTTATGACTCATCCTAGGAGCTGGCTTTTGTGAAGCATCCCACATCTCTACAGATTGATCAAACTCGAGGGGTAGGGTGGGTGTCACAACACAGCACTTTTCTCTTTTGATTCTACACTCTTGTAGAGGAGGAAAGAGGTGCATAAACAAGATATGCTCACATTGAATTCCATGTTCTTGGAATGCATTGTGTGGGATGGAGGTGAAAAAGAGCAGTATCAGGAGAATTTGATTTCTTTGTCTCTTACAGTGCCTGCCCCAAGAATTGACATAGTAGAATCTGCCCATTTATGGAACCAAATGTCTACAAGGTTAGAATTATCTTGCCTTTTGTCACTATTCTGGTCTTCTCAGTTGGAACACAGGTTTCAGAGGCAGCTGTTCTATTCCACCAGGGTAGGGAAGTTTGACGATACAATCTCCTGTTCCCATCCATTCCTTTTTGTCTAATGAGTGTCCTTTACAAACAAACAATTAACTAAAATATGATACCACCCTGGGACACTCATACTCAAAAAACACCTTAGACCAAGATAACCCTCTGCCCCTGCCCTATGCCCTGTGCTTTAGAGGACGCTTCTTTGGCCATATCCATCTCCTTCTAGACCCTCTCCAAATACCAAGGATCTAGGAATTACCTGGTGAATTGCACTGAGCCTACTTCCAGAATCCACAGAGCCTCTTTCTAAATTCATCGCCCAAAGGTGGATCAGCCATTAGACCCCACCTTGATATGTGCTTTCCAAGGTGTGGGTGGTCAAGGGCAACTACTTGAGAGGGATGCTCCCAGAACTTAAGTGCCAGGGTTCTCCATTTGTACTCTAGTCCAGCCCTGCAGTTGTCAGGGAGAGGTCTGCCCAGAGGAGCCTCTCCCTTCTGACCAACTGCTTACCTTATGGGTTAAAAATGCCACAGGGGAAGGTTTTCCACCACCCAGATAGAGACCTCATATAGCTGCCTCAGTATAGACCCCAATTGAGCTTTGAGACTAATCCTCAAAGAGAGTTGGGTGGGGAGGTGGATCTCCTGAAGGGAGAGTCTCTGAGCCTCCCCTCTCTGTCCCCTGGGCAGGCAGTGCTGCTGCTGCTTTGTTAAAAGGAGGAAGGATTCTGCTGACACACTGTCTTTTTATGAAAGAAGGCTAAGGGTTTCCTTATCTCTCCACACAAGGCACATCTGCCTGCAAACAGGCTGTCTGCTTCTTAGGGATTCCTTCATCCTTCCATTTCCTTTCTGAATCTTTTAAGGCACAGTTTCACACATTCCTGTCTGTGCTGTAGAGCCAGGGGGAAAGTTATAATATATCAGGGCTCTTGCTGAGGAGCTTAAAGTGGGCTCTGGCAGCTGGGATGTGAGAGAAGAGAGCTTTCCAGGGACAAGTGACCTGCTTGTTCAGCAGTGAGAAACAGGTTAGAGGAATGGTTTCACCAGACAGGCTTTACTGTCTGATCATCTCATAAAAGCAAGACTGTGTCTGGCAACCTAACCCATTTTTGGGTTCCTTTGTGTCTCACCCACTCCCTGGTATGTGACCTCCAGATTCCTTTCCCAGTTGTCTACTGTGATCCCACAGAAGTTAAAGATTTAAATTGGAGAAGAAATTTGGAGAGTTGTAAATCGTCATTTTAAACATACATATTATTAAATTTCAGAACCACAGCTAAAATGGGAATGTCAACTAAGGTGTGTTTGGAGCGCACATCTAAAGCGAGTATCTGCCTTAGTCGTGTGACATCAGATTGTTTCTATATAGGTTTGGGAGAAAGGTTAAGTGGAGGAAACGAGATTTAGCCTGTAGTCTATTTTAATCTGTATGATGGGTTCTTACGAGGTACTTATTTCCTGTTTTGGAGGAATTGGAGTTGGTTCTGCATATTTGGCAAGTACCACTGATTCAGAGGACAATTTTAAGAAACAGATATTTATAGTGTTTGTTTATATTCTACTTCTTTATTGTTCCCCCTGCTCCATACAAATGGTAGCCATTTTACTTCTTCATGTTCCCTTTTCGTCACTAGTAAAATGAGGGTGATGATTCTACCCTATCCCTTAGAGGAGCTGAGATTAGAAAATAAAACTAATTCATGTGGTTTTAGATTGTGCTGCATACATGTATTATTATCGGGACATTCATTCTTAAGCTTGTATGTTCATTCTTTTATTCAGCATATATTTTTAAGTACATTCTTAATGCTGGGCACAGATACAGAGATAAAAGATGTGGTGCTTACCCTTAAGGAATTTAAAACATTCTTTAAGGGTAATGTGAGGGAGACAGACAATAATAATAAAAAGTCTCATACATCTATTGCATTTACCATGTTCTAAGCACCTTGATATATATTAGCTAATTTAATCTTAGTAGAACCTTTATGAAATAGATATTGTGTTTAACTTAATGTTACAGATAAGAGAGAGGCTAAGTTACTTGCCTAGTGCTGGAATTGGGACTTGAATTTTTGGCTCTAGAATCTCTACTAGTATGCTCTAAATCTGTGCTAATACAGTAGTCACTAGCCATATATGGCTTTGGAGCCCTCAAAATATGGCTATCCAAGTTGAATTGGGCTGTAAGTGTGAATTACATCCTAGATTTCAAAGACCTAGTATGAAAAAAAAAATTGAATACCTTATGTTGAAATTGCATGTTGCAATGATAATATTTTGGATATACTGAGTTAAGTTAAATATATTAAACTTAATTTCACTTATTTTTGTGGCTACTAGAAAACCTAAAATTACATGCATGGCTTGCATTGTGGCTTACATTACATTTTTATTGGAATAACAGTAATAGTAGTAGGTGACATTCATTGAGCACTTACTGTGTGCCACATACTGTGCTAATACCTTTATAAACACTATTTCAATTAAACCTCTAAATAGTTCTATTCATTGTCCCTATTTTATGTAAGGAGAAGAAGGTTTTGAGAAAGTCAATAATTTACCAGGGGTTAGTCAACTAATTAATGGCAGATCCAAAATTTGAAACCATTTATGTCTGACTAAAAAACCTGTACTCAGCCAGCACACTGTAATACAATTTCTAGTGATATCTCAAGGCATTTTCTTTGAGTTTGTTTTTCTAAGAATGTTTTTTACATACTTCTGTATTTAGTGTGTAGGAGTTCAAAATAAAAATCACTAGGTCATTAAGTAGATATCTCAGAAGGAAATCTCTTTTGCAGAGCCCCAGCCCTAAGTGAACACTGGCACAGTTGAGCACTGAGATGAAGTAGTGAGTCAGGCTGTACACATTGCATTTAATTTTCATTCCAGGCCACTGGGCAATTTATATTCCGGCCCTCTTTATCCTTAGAGAAGAGGAAGAGGGACAATGCAGCTCCCACTAGTTGTTTCAGTTTCTTGGCTGAGGAAAAAAAAATTGCTTTCCATTTCATTATCCCATGAAATGCTGATTGTGTTTGAGAGAGCAACAAAATGCTGTTTAATGACCCAACTTTTCTTTTTCCTAGAGCAAAGACTCAGGCGGATTAAAGGCGGCAATGATAGAATTGGTGGAAAGGTTAAAGTTCAAGAGCTCAGACCCGAAAGTAAGTATTGTTTGGAATTTATTGAATACTAGAGGCCTGGTGCATGACATTCGTGCAATGTGGGGGGGGGGGGGCGGTCCCTCAGCCAGACCTGCAGCCTCTCCAATCTGGGAGCCCTCAGGGGAGCCCTCTCCAATCCCAGAGTTTCTGTCTGCCTTTGCAACCATATGAACAAATTGTCTGAGACCCCCAACCCAGTTTGGTTTGCTGCTCACAGAATAATAAAGGCTTTTTTTTTCCTTTGCTTCATTGGTGGAGATTTCCTGGAAGTTTTAGGATATCTTCCTTTAACTTTTCCTAGACACTCTGATTTTACTTATGTCTCTCACCTTTGCTTTCCCCTGCTCCCCCACCACAACAGTATCTTGCTCCAGGCTCACTTTGCTCGAGTGTCTGGGAGAGCCGGTCTGCCACCAGAACTACAATTCCCAGCATTCCTGGTGCTCCCCATGCTCTGGGTTTCCACTTCTGGTCCTGGGGCTGCCATCAGAACTACTATTCCCAGAATTCCTTGTGCTCTGCACTGGGAGCCACCCAGGGAGCCACATCCCCCCCCCCCCCAAACCTCTGGCTTTCTAACTCAGCTCTCCACCAGGTAGCTTGAGGGGAGCGACCAAGGAAGCCACATCCCCCCAAGTCCCCAGCTCTTCTGCTCTGGCGCCTGTGTATGCAAATTAACCCACCATCTTTGTCGGGTTAATTTTATACTCCTGATTGGCTGGTGATCATAGCGGAGGGATGGTCAATTTACATATTTCTTTTATTACATAGGATTGGTACCCGAAGTTCGGGTATCTCCCACTTTTGGAAGTTCACTACGCTATTTTGCTTTTTATGAAAGACCTGCATTAGTACCTGTTTTCACTAACTGAAAGAAATCTGGAGAGAAATTTCACTTTTATCACTTTTATGAAGAAAAGTGAAAATAGCCTTTTCAGCCTTTGTTTTGCAAGGAGCTGTTAGAGGCAGCACAACCCTGAGGAGCAAGGGGCCCTGCCAAGCTCCGTCCTGAGGAGTTACACTCAGCATCTCAGTATCAGCCGCTATAGCTTTGACTGTGTCTTTGAGCATCTGTGTTTTATCTCCATTTATTTTGCGCATCCGTTAGCAAGATGTGTCATAAGATATCAGAAAAGCCTCAGAGAGCTTCTAAGGGTGTTTCATTTAGCATAAAACTGGTAATTAAGCATATTTAGTATGATTTGGTATGTGATTTTTTTGGGGTCTGGAAACACTAAAAATATTTTCCATATAAATGAATGGCAAATGTGTCTTTGGGAAACCTGTATTTCATTCTCCTTGAGCTAAGTCGGGCACATGTCGGTGTTATAAGTTCGATTCCCAGTGTGCAGCGTGCAGGAGGCAACTGGTCAATTCCCTCTCATCAATGATGTTTCTCTCTCCCTCTCCCTTTCTGAAATAAATAAAAATATATTTGAGAGAGAGAGAAAAAAAGAACACTTTGCATCAAGATCTAATTAAGCCTGCCCATCAGAAGTAGTGTGCTGATATGCCTAGAGATAAGTCATCTATTTTCCCTTTCTGTACTTTCTGGCTTAGTACAACACATAATCATTAATTGTTTTTCCTGAACTGCAGACAAGTGCATTTTTAACTTCCCTTTACCAGGCCTTTGAGACTGTTGTCCCCTATGTCCATTAAACTCAGCCAAAGGCATCTGAGATACTGATCAGCTTAATGCTGGGGACTGGAACAGGCTCCAGACTCATCCAGTTGGTGTTCAGCATTAGCATTTTGTCTCTCCCCAACTTACAGGAGCCAGCTGTCATTGCGAATGCTTTTGTCCTCATGACCTGGAGTCTGGTCTGGGAAATGGTTTAAACTTCCCAGCTTTCTTTGCAAGATGCTGGGGCTGTAGGATTGATATTCTGGGAGATGCCATACCAGGGTGGGAACTGAACATGCTGGCGGGATTATGACTAACACAGCCTCTCTTCTCCTGCCCAGATACTCACTGTAGCGCACTGCCTGGTAGGGGTGTCAACTGGCTCAGCCTGAGAGTCAGAGCCGCTCACAGTTCACTTGGAAGAGGAGCATGACTGTTTGACCTTTCACATCTTTTTTTTTTCATTTAAAGTTATTTGTAAGTGGAGTAAGACTAGCATTTCTTGCACACACGCTGAGTGAGAGCCAAGCACCGTGCCAGGAGCCTTACATGCTTTTAAAAATAATAATGGTTAAAATCTACATAATGAAATTGCCCTTTTTAACTGTTTTGAAGTATACAGTTCAGTGGCATTAAGTGGCATGTTGTGTGACTATCACTACCATCCATCTCCAGAACTCATTTATCTCCAACTGAAACTGTACCCCTTAAACACTAGCTCCTTATTCTCCCTCCCCTCTTGCATACTTGTGATTACTTTAGCAACTCTATAAAGTAGTTTATTGTTCCCATGTTACGGAAAGGACACGGAGGCTCAGACAGGTGGCGTCATTTGCCCTAAATCTAGTATAATTGAGAGCTGGATTCAAACTCTGACTCCAGGCCTGTGCTCTATGTTTTATATCATGCTGCAGACCAAGCCTTCATCCCTTTGCTACCATATGTTCACAGTGCCTTTGTTTCCTACTCTGAAATACTTTCTATATGAAGCAGAGCCACAGAAAATGACAGGCTCTGAAAAAGCTGGCCGCAGTCACCAATCACAGGATAATTTTCTCTTCATACAGCATTGACAGTATTTGGGTCATTGGTAATTTTGTTGTCTTCTGGTGTGGTTAGGGTTCCAGGGGTAACATTTATTAATTTTCTTAGCTCATTATAAAAAAGGTCCCTGGTGTAAGTAGTTTTCCTTTAGTGAAGATGAATCAATTAATTATTAAAGACTACTGAAAGGTGCTTTTTTTTTAGTAAGTTTCTCTGGTTTCTGGGACAACAGCTCTACGGTATGTTTTGTTTCTGCCACACCCACATGCTTGTAGGCAGTGAAGATGGAGAGGATATGTACAATTATACTGAGTGGCTTTTGTACATGATGATGAATACAGGTAAAGTGCTTTGCGATCCTCTATGAATATGCATAATACTTCTGGTGGGAAACTTGCCAGAGGTGAAAGAATTGAGTGGTCCCATGAGAGCAACTGTGGAAGCCTCAGGATTTTCCCATGATGCACCATAAGCTGAAGGGTATTTGTTAGGGCCTCCCTTGATCTTGGATATGTTTATACACACTCACCTCTCTTTTATCTTCTTTATCTTGCCATGGATTATTTCCCACCGACCAGTTTTATTTTTAAGCCTCTTTTTAGTCTGTCATATGCATATGCTGTATCTACCTGGAGCCAGCTTGAAGAAGGACTACATTAGTCTGCAGCATGATATAATGATAGAATGACTGCCAGATCACAACGTGGGGGTGGTGAAAAGTGGGGCACTTAAATTTCTGCAACAAAGACAATTTCCCAGCAATAAATTGGTGTCTTCCAAGCAAACCCTTAGGTTGTTAGTCTTTTGTTTTCCAGCAGAACCTCACCACCCCTTTTTAGAAGATGGCCTGTTTAAGAAAGGCAGGACCTCTCTGGCTTTCTGACCTGTCATTTCCTGGTATAGCAGCTTTCCCTAAAAGTGCTGATTGAGTTATGGAGCACTGAGCACTCTTTCTACCCCACTTCCTCTGGAATTCCCTAAAGCAGCACAGAACTTGATTAGTCCAAACATTGAAGTCTCCTGGGACCGAGTTAACTTTTACCTGCAAATGTTGTCAGAGAGGAGTGAAGGATGCCTAGATTAATCATTTTTTAAAATTTAAAAATAGTATATATTTATAGATTAAAAACACAGATATCCATAAAGGAAAAGGAAATGAATTTCCCCTGAGTTAACCACTTCAACAGTTTATTGCATAACCTACTAGACATTTCCATGTGGAAAAACACTTCTAACCTTTTTTTAAATTACACTCTACCTATAGTTTTATTATACAGAATATCTTAGACATTCTTCTTTGTCAACAATATAGACTTAATGAGATATCTAACTTTGTCCAAAATATTTAACAGACACCCTCTTTGCTTTTGGAGTAGTAGTTCTTCAACTTTAGTGTGCAATGAACTCACCCCCAAGAGGACTTGCTAAATACAGAGGGTTAAACTCAAACCCCGAGTGTCTGATTCAGTAGGCCTAGATTGCTGGACCTTGGCTGTATTCCTACAGTCTTATTTTGATTTGTTTCATTTATTTTTTTCACAAACAGCTGAAGACCCTTCATAAATAAGTTCAAGTGATTTCAACTTTGAAAAAAATGAAATATATAAAAATCCAGGCTTAAAACACAATTCAATGAGCTGAGGTGGCAAAGGAGTAGGGGATGGGGAGGGTAGGTGGACTGAAGAGTCAGCTCAGGATACCTGAAAGGAGAGGATCCCTTTAAACAGTCATGTCCAACAGAGAAACAACACAGCCAAAAAGAGGGAGAGGAGTTCTGGGCAGGATTTAAGAGGATGATCCAGGCCTAAGCCATGGTCCTGGAGTGTTCTGGCTTATAAACCAGGGGAACAGCAGGAGACATCAAGTCCCAGACACTAGGGATGAACCTGAGGACAGGAATCAGGGCCAGTGATGGCTGGTAAGTAAGGCACAGGACAGAGGACGCTGTGTGCATACATGTGGCTTATGGCGAGCCCTGTTTCAAATGGAGCATTCCTCCAGAAATCTAGAACTTTGTATACAGTGGAAAGAGATTGTTTTTAATAACAATCAATGTTAGTTTAATTGGAAGTGGTCTTTTCAATAAGACGACATCCTAATGTGTTTGACAGGATTCAGTTTGCAAACACCCTGTTCAGCCAAACTTCAGAAACATTTATTGCACAAACAGAATTTTGTCTGTAGATTTCTTATAATTATGATGATAGGATTTAGGGAAATTAAAAGATACAATTAATCAGGGTATGTGTATGTGTGTGTCTGGATTTTTAAGAAATTTAAAATATTCTGTGCTTTACAGCTTTCCTTTGTAGTGACAGGCAGTTATCTTTTATATTTTACTCAGAGGAAACTGAAGCTTGGAAAACACATTGATTCCCTTCCTTCTCTCTGACCAGTCTCTCAGAAAGCATTGAACCAAAAGCATAACATGTTAAACTCATACAAACTAACTTACTATTATGTAGTCAATAACAGCCACTTTCTCTATTATATACTGGTTGTTTTTCTTTCTATCTAAGATATGCTGTTTGTTGTTTCCTAGAGCTAGCATGCTTGAAACAAACAGTTAAAAACACAATTATGTATCTCAGATTCATACTAATTTTATTAGAAATTATTCTTTTAAAAAGTATTTTCAGCCTGCCTGGTGTGGCTCAGTGGTTGAGCGTTGACCTATAAACCAGGAGGTCATGGTTTAATTCCTGGTCAGGGCACATGCCTGGATTGGCGGCTCAATCCTCTATATGGGGCATGCAGGAGGCAGCCAATCAGTGATTCTCGTATTATTGATGTTTCTCTCTCTCTCTCTCTTCCTCTCCCTTCCTCTTTGCTATCAGTAAAAAGATATTTTGAAGAAAGTCTAAACTAAGCGGTTCACATTATTTTATCTGATTTGAGTGGTATTAAACATGGAATGTGGTTATACCAAGGCTGCCTAAAATATATCAGGTTTTTTTCCTTCTTATTTTCTCCAATTTCTAAAGGTGTTTACATTGAAGTGTAAAATCAAAGAGTTGACTAGCAACATAGAATTACTTTAAGAGATCTGAGACTCATTTTCTTATTTTTTTATTTTTATTTAGCATATACATAGCATTTTATAATTGCAAGTAAACTTTACAATCCTTTTTAATAGCTGATATCATTGAAGTGGAACACAGCTCAGTTCTTCACTCTCCTGTGCTAATCAGACTTTATTAAAATGATAGATTTTATATGTACAAATAGTAATGAAAATATGCAAAATCTAATTTGAATTCTTATTAGTGTCCTGTTATTCACCAGAGTCAAGCCAGGCCTGTCCCTTCCCTGCCCCAGACAGAAGCATTTACCGAGGCAGTGTTTATTCAACCAATTGAAGCAGAGAATTCAAGTGCCTCAGTTGATTACCAAGTTGATTCATTCAGAAATGTTCCTTTGGTTGGAGAGTTATTATAACTATCGACCTATTTCTGTGCTTTTCATAAAAGAGAAGTAAATAGTAATTTTGGAAGATGTGAATTGTGTTTATTTTGTATCTGTGTCTTCATGCCCTTTTAGCATGGTATCTGGCACAAAGTAATAGATATGCATTATCTTGTTACAATAACTCAATGGAAAGAAATACCATTTTCCCTCTTTTATGGAAGCGCAATCCAAGACTTAGAGGGGTTAACTAGTTTGCCAGTAAGTGAGGAGACAGGACGTAACTTCAGATTCCTCTTACTCCAGGTTCTACACTATTGTTGAGCACATGGGTGAGTAGCTATATATACATACAGCCTGTCATCCCTGGCAAGGACTCCTCATTGACTATTTCCCCCTCACATCCTTCTTTTGCCTCCCTTTACTGGGTCCTGCATCCACACATCATCCTACAGTCCCAGGACTAGAAAACAGCCTTTCCCACCAGGCAATGTGGGGCAGCTACAGAGGAGCCATGGCAGCCCCAGAGTATTCAGCCCTGGCTACATGCAAAACTCAGGCAAGTGCTCCAGTAACTGCCCTTTATTGCTGGAGGACACCAAAGGGGAAAAATACCTGGGCTTTCTCAGGCTCTATCTAGGCTCTGAGGCATGGAATCCACACAGAAGCAAATATGGCCCCTTTTCGTCCTCTACAGACACATGGTCAGTAGCAAGAGGAGAAAGAAGCTCTTTGTTCTTCTTCACCATTTCCCTGACTTTATCAAAACAAAGCAACTTCCCCCTTCCTTCATCCCCCAGTTTTAAGAGTAATACATGTTCTCTATTTAAAAATGTGAAAAATTCAGATAAGTATAAAGAAGAAAGAAAAAAAAATCAGGCATTCTTCTGCTATTTAGAATGGTTTGTAAGCTTGAATGCTTTTTTTTTTTTAATGCAGATGCTTGAGCCTCACCCAGAGCACCTATTTACCTAGTTTGGTAGTTCTGAGATGTGTTTTTTAAAAAAAGTATATATTTTTTGTTTTTTTAGAGAGAGGAACTGAATGGGGGAGGGGAGAGAAAAACACTGATGTCAGAGAGAAATATCAAACATCGATCAGTTGCTTTCCATACATAACCTGGATGTATGCCCTGACTAGGAATTGAACCAGTAACCTTTTGTTACATGGGACAACTCTCAACTGAGTTACACCAGCCAGGGCCAAGATCTGCTTTTTAAAATATGCAGCCTGGATTTTTCTGATGTACATGGTGAATAATCACACTTTCAGACACACCTCTGAAAAAACTGGTTATCATTATGGTACTTTGTCTTTCAGACAGAAAAATGTGCTTTGCCTTTCACATAGAAATTGTTATATATACACATATATAACTATTATGTGTACACACACATATAGTTTCTATCCTACTTTTATCACCTAATATCATTCCTTGTTAAGTACATACATTTTTATTATTTGAATCCACTTCCATTTTTTGAGCCCTAATTTAGAAAACTAAAATTCTGAAGGCCAATCTGCCATTATTGCGAAGTGGAAATTTCACCTTCTAAGGTATTTTATGGTTTTATTTCTAGTAAGCAGATTCTGTGAGGGTCTTTTTATTTGTTCGTTTATTTGTTTGAGGCATATACGTAGCCTCATGATAGTGTCACAGTCTGAGGCACAGTAATAACTGAGTTAATGCAAAGTAAAATACAGCCATGCCATCAGCCCCAAGCTATCTGTTTCATAGCACCTATCCCCCCACTGTTCAGAGCAACTCACATTGTGTGACTGAGTGAATAGATGTGGGGCTCAGTGCAATATCTAGGCCATCTTCTCCAGTCCCCCCCACTTTATAGACAAGGAACTGAGGTGCCAACAGAGTGAGGGTTCTTGCCCAAGGTCACACAGGCAGTTACAGCAGAGTTGGAGCTGGTTGACAGCTTTTAGTTCATAGATCTGTAGTTTTCCCAAATAAAGAGAAGTTTTGTTCATTTGGCAAGGATGTGGAAAAACTGGAACCTTCATAGACTTCTGGTGGGAATATACGATGGTGCAGTCACTTTGCAAAGCAGTTTGGCAGTTCCTCAAAAGGTTAAACAGAGATGCCATATGACCCAGCAGTTTTATTCATGGGTATATATATGTTTATATGTGCACAGAAAAACTGCACACTTATTCATACTGTATATAATGTGAAAATAACCCAACTGATGAAAAAATAAATAAAATGTAGTATAGCTATACAACAGAATACTGTTTGGCAATTAAAAGAAATTAATTACTGGTACATGCTACAGCAAGGATAGCCCTAAAAAAAAAACCATGCTAAGTGAAAGAAGCTATTCACAAAAGACCAAATCACATAATTTCATTAATATGGAATTTCCAGAATAACCGAATTTATAGATAGAAACTAGACGCATTGTTGTCTGGGGCTGAGGGAGATGGAGGAATGGTAGTGGAGGATGACTGCTAATGGAGAAGGAGTTGATGAACTTGTTCTAAAATTGATTGTGGTGATGATTGTACAGCTCTGTAAATACATAGAAAACACACACACATGCTGAATTGTATACTCTAAATGAGTGAGTTGTGTGATATGTGAATTTTACCTCAATAAAGCTGTTGAGAAAGATATTTACTATCCGAATCACTTGAAGTGTCAGCTATGAATATTCTTTATTTCTTCTTTCCTCTTTTGGACAGGGACCAGGGTTAGAGGCCTGGGGTTAGCTTCTGTCGGGGGGAGGCAGTGTTGGAAGCTATTACAAGCTCGGGCTCTGGACTAATACTGTACTGGGACAGGCCCCTCCAGCACTGCCAGCTCTGAGATCTTGGGCAAATCCTTTACTTCAGCTCTCCATTTCTCAGATTTTTTTGTTTTCTGAACTGCAAAGTAGAGGGTAACAGTACATACTTCATATGAGATCATCCATTTAAAGTGCATAGTACAATTTCCTGTGAAAGCTTTCCTCCTTCCTCCTGAGAACCACCGCTGCTTGCAGAAGAAGGGCAAGAGTTTATAGGGGCAGCTTCCCCCAATCCCATTATTCAGGAGACCTTCTAATCCTTGTTTGATCAGTTAGTTCTTCCCAGGATTAGTGACACTTACAGGTTGTATGTATGTATGTATGTATGTATGTATGTATGTATTTTTAAAGGGCCGTTGCTACCTCTTTGAATGATAATGACATGAAAATTGAGTTAAATCTTCACAGTTGGGACCCTTTGGTGTTGTTTCAGGGCTGACTGTTGACTCTGGGCCTTGCATGGCTGCCTTGCTTAAAGTTAGCTCAGTGTAGCTCTATTACCAGTTTAAGTCAAGGTAATCTGCCTTGGGAGTGTGTAGCTGTCTGTCCATATATTCCCAATAGAAACAAGAAATCAATGCAAAGAAGCAATTATATTTATTATTGGGAGCAAACTCTCTAGATAACAAAATTGCCTGGTGCCAAATTAAAAGAAATTAAGAGTCAAAATAGAAATTGTGTCCCATTTAAGAGACATTAGGGGATATATCCCCAGTTTAAAGTAAATACCACTGAGATCTTGCTCCCTCCCCTGCAGTTTTATCCCCTGTCTGTTCTCTTTCAGTTGGAGCCCCCGAATTCCTAATTGAAGCCCTAAGGAAATAGAATCCAGGCATATTAAAACTAGGGTGGACGTGGTTTCTGAGCTGCTTGGTGGGTTGGAGTGTTGTTGGAAAGCAAAGTGATTGAGCTTTAAATGGCTTAATAAAATTAACACCTTGTGATGTCCTTCTCCCCCTGCTCCAGCTCCTCTCTGCACCAATCGGACACTTGATAATTTACTTTCTGCCAAAGCTTGAAGGGCTGATTACACAGCCACTGTGAAGAGGGGAGTGGAGCTGTCAGGATTTCCCGATAGCAGCCACACTTCACATTTCCAGTGAGGGATCGTATTTGACATTTAATTTAGGGGTTTGGGTACCTAGATGCAATGCTTCACTGTGATAATAGTGATAAAAATCACCCAGACTTTCATTTAAGGACCTCCTTCTCCCTTCCCCCACTCCTATCCTCTTTCCTGTTCAACCTTTCATTCAGTGAGGAAATGAAACTGAGGTTTGCTTAAGGAGAAAGGTGTTTTCTTTGATGTCTTAAGACTAAAATTATACAGTGTAATTAAGGTCTGTATGTAGGTGCTTGTATGTAAATATACAGTCTTCCCTCTGTATCCTTAGGGAATTGGATCTGGGATCCTCAGGGATACCAAAATTTGAGGATGCTCAAGTAAGTCTCTTATATAGATGGTGTAGTATTTGCATATAGCCTACTCACATCCTCTGGTATACTTTAAATCAATTCTAGAGTATTTTAATACCTAGTAAAGTGTAAATGCTATGTTAATGTTACACCATACAGGCATACTACCTCCTTTTATTGCACTTCACAGATGTGTGTTTTTTTTACTAATTGAAGACCCTCCGCCAGCAAAAAGATTATGACTTTATTGCAATATATGTGTGAGGGAGGAACAAACTTTCTTCTACCTCAAGGTTCTTCTGACTGGTCTAATCATCAAATGGACATGAGACAGATTAGCAAGAGAAAATAACCAAATTTAATACATATGTCAGTGAGTCAGAGACCCCACATGCAGGAAAAGTTCAGAGACAGAAAAGGGGGTTTGAGGTGTGTAAGACTGAACTAGGGAGGTAAGGCACTTTGGGGGCTTCACTGGTTCTTCGAAAGAAGATTAGAAGAGCAGATATTTAGTAAACAAGAGCTTGCCCGGCCATATAGGTGGGTGGAAAGGCTATCACTGATAATCTCTTATTATGGGCAAGGCCTCTAATTTAAGCTCTTCTAGGCAGTAAAAGGAGAAGCAGAAGTTTCTCTTGAGCCTGAAACTAAAATTGTCTTTAGCGCAACACAATCTGCATACCACAGAGGCACATCTTGGGGTGACTCTATCTGGACTCCCACACTTGCTTTATTGCAGTAGTCGGGGACTAAACCCGCAATATCTCCAAGGCATGCTTCATTCTTCAGGAAATAATGATCAAAAAAAGTCTGTACATGTTAATACAGATACAATCATCATGGACGTTACATTGCTGCTGGTATGTAACGTAATGCTGGTGGTGTGTAACATAGTACACACTAGCAGCAATGTAACATTATTTTCCAAATATTTTTGATCCCTGGTTGGTTGAATTTGTGGATATAGAACTGTAGATACAGAAGGCCGACTGTAAAAATAAAATTTGAGAAGCACACCTCTTATCTGATTGAGTCTGCATTTAGCCAAATGGCAAAATCCATCAAATTTCTGTGTCTGTGCAGAGAATTTTCATTCAACCCAGTGAACCAATTGATGACCATCCCCTTGTTGAATGGCTTTTGTTTATTTCTGTAGTAGGTGACATAGATTCTGTGATACCTTCTGACTTTCTAATTCAACCTGGTTAGTTAGATATTGTAATACCCATTTTACAGATGAGGGAACAAAGATTTAAGAGGTGGAATGACTTGTCCAAGGCCACAGGGCTAATGAAGCCAATAAATTGCCTTTCTGTGATTGCTATATAGAATTATTAGTAGGTATAGGAAGTTATTAACTTTTTACCTGTAGAAGATGTGTTGGGAATAGAATAACAATATAGAGTTTGTTCAGACTTTCAGTCAGGAGGAAAATATTTTGAGTATGACATGATTTCCTTTACTTTTATGGTGAAAGAGCACAGGCATAGGAGTCAGATGACATGAGTCTCTATTATGGCACTTATTTCCTATATTACTTGCTTTGTGTGCACCTTCAGTTTCATCTATAAAACAGGACTAATCATATTATATTTTTATTAATGGGTACTCCGAAAACAGAAACTTTTGCAGAGGAGATGAAGAATAATGGTATCATGGTCTTTGGAGGCCTGAAAAGTATATTAGCAACTGTAGTTAGTTAATAAGCCTTATGGTTCTTAAGTAAGCAAATTGTTAGCTTGCATAAGGGGGTGTAAATACAGTAAGTCCTCATTTAATGTCACCGATAGGTTCTACAACTTTAAGTGAAATGACATATAAGGAGACTAGCTTTACCACAGGCTATCTAAACTAATAAAAGCGTAATATTGAAATTGACCATTTCTTCGGGATGCCTAAGCCACGCCCACCAGCCAATCAGAGTGGCTGTATGCAAATTAACCCAGCCAAGATGGAGGCTGGCAGGGCTGCTCAGCACTGGGAGCCTCCGTGGCCGGCACAGCTGTGCCGGGTGTGTCAGCTCAGTGGGGAGGAGTCTGGCCTGAGGCCTCCTTAAGGCGTCCAGGAGCACCCATCCCGGGTCCACTGCCTGGCTCCGCCCCCCCCGGGGGCCTCCATGGGGCATCCAGGAGCGTGTGTCCGGGGTCTGCTGCCTGGCTCCACTCCCCAGGGGCCTCCATGGGGCGTCCAGGAGCACCCATCCCGGGTCCACTGCCTGGCTCTGCCCCCCGGGGGCCTCCTCGGGGCATCCAGGAGTGCCCGTCCGGGGTCTGCTGCCTGGCTTCACCCCCCGGGGGCCTCCGTGGGGCATCCAGGAGCAGCCTTCCTGGGTCTGCTGCCTGGCTCTGCCCTGGGGGCCTCCATGGGGCGTCCAGGGGCACCTGTCCTGGATCCACTGCGTGGCTCTGCCCCGGGGGCCTCCGCAGGGCATGCAGTAGTGTCTGCTGCACAGTGCTGAACATCTGAAGCCAGTCCGCTGCCCGGCTCCACCCCGGGTGTGTTCGCTCAGCAGCAGGGCCTCACCGAGGGATCCTGTACCAGCGTCCGCCCCTGGCTCGCCACCCAGCTCTGTGCCAGGTGTGTCCCCTCAGCGGTGGGGGCTCACCAGGCATGTGTGATCGTGGGCCCTCAGGTGGGAAACGTCCAGGTCTGCACTCACCAGCCTGAAAATGGCCCTCAGCACCTCACCCAGGCTGGCCAGGCATGCCAGCAGGTGGACATCCCCCCTCCCCACAAGGTGTCCCAGACTGCAAGAGGGCACAAGCTGGGCTGAGGGACACCCCCCCTCCCAGTGCACAAATTTTTGTGCACCAGGCTCCTAGTTTGATATAAATAAGAGTTCAGTTTCTGTGGCATCTCTACATTATGATGAAATGGGATTGAACGAAATGACATCATTCAGGAACCTGCTGTATGAGAGAGACAAGCTGTGAGGTTGAGGAGCTGAATGTATCTACAGACTGTATAGGTGCTGAGGAGCCGAATGCGACCCAGACTTCCTGTGAAGTAGACTATATCTGATGTTGTCAAACTAGAAAAGGTAGCCATTTCTCCCTGACAGCCTGAGGCCATTTACTGAAATGGAGATAAGGAGCTTTGATTGACATCCTTACTCCTCAATGCCTGGGATGTGTGGGAAAGTCCTTCCTGTGCTCCTTTGGAGGATCAGAATCTGTGCTCCCAAGGGTGTAGTAGGCTGTCTTTCTCCTAAAAGGCTAATTGGGGCTCTCCCTCAGTGAGAGCTCAGTGGGCACCACATTAGAAGCACCCGACAGATGTTCACAGTTACTATCTGCATCAGTTCTGCTGATGTTCCTATGTGCCCAGAGAGGCCCAAGTTCTTTCCACGTATTATTTTTGTGTAAATGTCACAAAATATCTATGAGAACAATAGTATTACCCCTGTTACAAATGAAGAAACTCTTACCATTTTGAGCTTCAGAAGCATAGTCAGGAGAGCAGTCAGGACTCAACCCTCTTTTCTCTACCACAGCAAACTATGAGCCTTACTGTTTTCTCTGTAGCAGAAAGGATTCAGAAACTATGAGGCCCGTATGTCGGTGCCCTTTCCTGAGTATTCCTGGTGGTGCCCACCAGGAATGTGGGTTTTGTGGTTTTGATAGTTTACGAACAGCTGTGGCTTTGCAGAGAAGATGTTTGGGTAGAATGGATTGGAAGTGGAGGAGGGTGAGTCTTATTTTAAAACTAGGGGCCCGGTGCACAAAAATTTGTGCACTTGGAGGGTGGGGGTCTCTCAGCCCGGCCTGTGCCCTCTTGCAGTCTGGGACACCTAGGGGGGAATGTCTACCTGCTTTGGCATGCCTGGCCAGCCTGGGTGAGAGGCTGGGGGCCATTTTCAGGCTGCCCACAGCCCCTTCAGGGTTTGTGCACTGAGGGGTGGGAGGGCTGGTGAGTGCAGGCCTAGACGTTTCCCACCGGAGGGCCCACAATTGCACACGCCTGGTGGGCCCCCACCGCTGAGGGGACACACCTGGCACAAAGCTGGGTGGCGAGCCAGGGGCGGACGCTGGTGCAGGATCCCTTGGTGAGGCCCTGCTGCTGAGCAAACACACCCGGGGTGGAGCT
>PVJC01009957.1:0-35514 GCA_004026665.1 Murina feae
CTGAGAAATATATCAACATGAGTAAGAATTAAGAGGAAATGAAGAATGACATAGCTGCAATAGGGAAATAATGGAAGATTTCAACAGTAGCCTAGAAAAAGCTGAGGACTGAATCAGTGGGTTAGAAGACAAGGTAGAAAAACCCCAAGTAGAGCAGCAACTGGAAAAAGAACTAAAAAGCAGGAGGAGAGTCTAAGGGAACTTTGGGACAACATGAAATGAAACAATATACACATAATAGGGCTGCCAGAAGGAGAGGAAGCTGAACAAGGAATAGAAAACCTGATTGAAGAAACAATGACAGAAAACTTCCCTGATTTGGGGAAGAAAAAAGTCACACAAGTCCAAGAAGTACAGAGTTTCCCAATGAAACTGAATTCAAAAAGACCTACACCAAGACACATAATTAAATTGCCAAACGTAAAAGATAAAGAAAGAATCTTAAAAGCTACAAGAGAGGGACAGAAAGTGACCTACAATAGATCTTCCATTACACTATCGAATGATTTCTCAACAAAAAAACATCAGGGTACAAGGAAGGGAATGAAGTATACAAAGTGATGAAAAGCAAGAAACTAAATCCATCCATCAAGAATACTCTATCCATCAAGGCTGTCATTCAAAATTGAAGGTGAAATCAGGAGCTTCATAGACAAAAAAAAGGCTAAGAAAGTTTATTACCACCAAACCAGCAATGCAAGAAATGCTAAAGGGACTGTTATAGAAAGAAGAAATAGAAAAGGAGGAAGGAATATGGGCATAAAGAATAAAAATGGCAACAAACAAGTACCTATCAATAATAACCTTAAATGTAAATGGATTAAATGCTCTAATCAAAAGACATAGGGTAACTAAATGGATAAGAAATTATAATCCATATATATGCTGTATATAATAGACCCACCTTAGAACAAAGGATTCATACAACTAATAGTGAAGGGATAGAAAAAATTTTTCAGGCACATGGAAATGAAAAAAAAGCTGGGGTAGCAATACTGATAGCTGACAAAAAAAAACCTCAAAGTGAAGGCCATAGCAAGAAAGAAGGAGGGCCACTTCATAATACCAAAGGGAGCAATTCAACAAAAGGATATAACTCTGGTAAACAAGTATGCACCCAATACAGGAGCAGCCAAATACATTTAAAAAAGAAAACTTCTGGAAGATATCAAAGGAGAGATCGACAGCAACACAATCAGTGGTGTTAATACCCCATTGACACCACTGGATAAAGGCTCTAAACAAGAAATTGCAATCCTAAAGACTCACTAGATCAGATGGAATTGACATCGTCAGAACATTTCAACCCAAAGCAACAGAATATATATTCTTCTCAAATGCACATGGGACATTTTGAAAGACAGATCACATATTGGAACATAGGCAAAGTCTCTTCAAATTCAAGAACATAAAAATCATAAATGGCATAAAATTGGAAATCAACTACAATAAAAACAATGAAAAAAATAAAACACTTGGAGGCTCAATAGCACGCTATTAAACACTTAATTGGGCAACCAAAGAGATCAAAGAATAAATAAAAAACATCCTGGAAACAAATGACAATGAAAACACAACCATCCAAAAACTATGGAACACAGTGAAAGCAGTCCTGAGAGGGAAATTCATAGCTCTACAGGAAAGAGAAGGAAGGAAGGAAGGAAGGAAGGAAGGAAGGAAGGAAGGAAGGAAGGAAGGAAGGAAGGAAGGAAGGAAGGAAGGAAGGAAGGAAGGAAGGAAGGAAGGAAGGAAGGAAAGAAAGAAAGAAAGAAAGAAAGAAAGAAAGAAAGAAAGAAAGAAAGAAAGAAAGAAAGAAAGAAAGAAAGAAAGAAAAGAAAAGAGAGGGGGGAGGGAGGAAAGAAGGAAAGAAAGAAAGAACGGAGGGAGGGAAGGAGGGAGGGAAAGAAGGAAGGAAGGAAGACTGGTAATAAACCATCTAACCCTACAACTTAAAAAATTAGAGAGCAACAATAAAAGCCCAAAGTAAGCAAAATGAAGAAAATAATAAAGATCAGAGTGGAAATAAATGACATAGAGACAAAAAATATATAAAAAAGTTCAATAAAACCAAGAGCTGCTTCTTTGAAAGGATAAACAAGATTGATGACCCTCTAGTCAGGCTCACCAAGAAACAAAGAGAAAGGACCCAAATAAACAAAATCAGAAATGAAAGAGGTGAAGTAACAACTGATCCCAGAGATACAAAGGATTGTAAAACAATACTACAAACAACTCCTTTCTAACAAACTGGACAACCTTGATGAAATGGGCATATTCCTAGAAAAATACAATCTTCCAAAACTCAATCAGGAAGAATAAAAAAAAATTAATAGGCCAATAACTACCAATGAAATTAAAACAATAATCAAAAAATTTCGAGAAAACAAAAGCCCTGGTCCAGATGGCTTCATAGGGGAGTTTTACCAGACATTAAAAGAACCAAAACCTATCCTCCTCAGCCTATTCAAAAAAACTCAAGAGGAAGACGCACTTCCAAGCTCTTTCTATGAAGCGAGCATTACGCTAATCCCAAAACCAGATAAAGGCACTACAAAGAGAGAGAATTACAGGCCAATATCCCTGATGAGCATAGATGCTAAAACCTTCAACAAAGTTCCAGGAAATTGGATCCAGAATTACATTAGAAAGATCATAACCATAACCAAGTGGGATTTATTCTGGGGAGGAAAGGCTGGAATAATATCTGCAATTCAATAAACATTATACATCACATAAACAAACTGAGAGATAAAAATCACATAATCATATCAATCAATGTAAAAAAAAGCATTTGACAAAACCCAACACCCTTTCTTGATAAAAACTCTCAACAAAGTGGGAATAGAGGGAGCATACCTCAACATAATAAAAGCCTTAAATGACAAACCTACAGCCAACATTATATTCAATGGGCAAAAACTAAAACCATTTCTCCTAAGAACAGGAACAAGACAGGGATGCCCACTTTCACCACTCCTGTTCAACATAATGCTGGAAGTGCTAACTATAGTGATCAGACAAGAAGAAAAAATAAAAGGCATCCAAATTGGAAAAGAAGAAGTAAAACTGTCATTATTCAGAGATGAAATGATATTGTACATAGTAAACCCTAAAGACTCCATCAAAGAAGTACTAGACATAATAAAGAATTTGGCAATGTAGCAGGATACAAAATTAAGACCCATAAATCTATGGCTTTTTTATACACCAATAATGAACAGAAAGAGAAACTAAGAAATAAAAAATAAATCCCATTTATCATTACAAAAAAAAATTAAGATACCTAGGAATAAACTTAACTAAGGAGGTAAAAGACTGTACTCAGAAAACTACAGGACATTGAAAAAAGAGATAGAGGAAGACTTAAACAAATGGAAGAATATACCATGTTCATACATTGGTAGAATCAACATCATTAAAAATGTCCATACTAGCCAAATCAATCTATAGGTTCAATGTAATTCTCATTAAAATACCAATGGCACATTTCACAAACATAGACAAATTCTCAAAAAAATCCACATGGAATAAAAAACAAAGACCCCAAATAGCTGCAGCAATTTTGAGAAAGAAGAACAAAGTTGGAAGGATAACAATATCGTATATCAAATTATACTACAAAACAGCCTGGTCCTGGCACAAGAATAGGCATATAGATCAATAGAACAGAACAAAGATCCTAGAAATCGACCCAAGCCATTATGCTCAATTAATATGTGACAAAGGAGGCAAGAGCATACAATGGAGTCAAAACAGTGTCTTCAATAAATGGTGCTGGGGAAAATGGGCAGATACATTCAAAGTAACGAAACTAGACCACTAATTTACACTATACCCAAGAATGAACTCAAAATGGATAAAATACTTAAATATAAGATGGAAAACCATAAAAATCTTAGAAGAAACCATAGGCAGAAAAATCTCAGACATCTCTCTTAGCAATATGTTTACTGATACAACTCCTAGGACAATGGAAACTAAGGAGAAAATAAACAAATGGGACTACATCAAAATAAATAGCTTCTGAACAGCAAAAGAAATCAAAATAATAAGAGAGCCCACTGCATGGGAGAATATATTAGCCAATGATACATCCAATAAGGAGTTAAGTTCAATATTTATAGGGAATGTAGAGAATACATACAACTTAACAAAAGGAAAATAAACAATCCAACTTAAAAATGGGCAAAAGATCTAAATAGAGACTTGTCCAAAGTGGACATACAGATGGCCAGGAGGCATATGAAAAAAATCTCAGTGTCTCCAATCATCTGAGAGATGTAAATAAAAATGATAATCAGGTACCACCTCACACCTGTCAGAATGGCTATCATCAATAAGTCAACAAAAAACAAATGCTGGTGAGGATGTGGAGAAAAGGGAATCCTCGTACACTGCTGGTGGGAATGCAGACTGTTGCATACTCTGTGGAAAACAGTATGGAGTTTCCTCAAAAAATTAAAAATTGAACTGCCATTTGACCCAGTTCTGGGGATATATACTAAGAAACCCGAAACACCAATCAGAAAGAATATATGCAGCACAATTCATAGCAGCACAATTTATAATAGCTAAGATTTGAAAACAACCTAAATGCCTATCAGCAGATGAGTGGATTAAAAAACTGACACATCTACACCATGGAATAGTACACAGCTATAAAAAAAACAACAAAAAAACAAAACAAAAAAACTCTTACCATTTGCAACAGCATGGATGGACCTGAAGAAAATTATGCTAAGCGAAATAAGCCAGTCAAAGAAAGATAATTATCATCTGATTTCACTGATATGTGGAATCTAATGAACAACATAAACTGATGAACAAAAATAGAGTCAGAGACATAGAAGCATCAGACAGACTGTCAAACCTCAGAGGGAAGGCAGGAGTGGGTTGGGAGCAAGGAAGAGATCAAGCAATGAACTCATATGGATATATGCATAAACCATGGACACAATCAATAGGGTGGTGAAGGCCTAGGGTGGGGCATAGGGGTGGGGTGAGATAGGTCCATAGGGAAAAAAGGGACATATGTAATACTTGCACTAATAAAGATTTTTTTAAAGAATGTAAATGTAGACTTTTTCTATTTGACCAAGGAATTTGACTTCTAGGATTTTGTTCAATGAAAATAATTACACAAATGTATTAAGGTGCAATATGAAAATATTTGCTGTGCTATTCATGAGAGCAAAATCTGAAACAACTTACTGTTCATAAATAGGAGATTCAAAAAGAAATTTCTGTTATCTATAAAATAGACTCCTACTCACTGTCAGAACGTATACAATAGTTTGTATCCGTTGAAACAGGAAAATGTCTACAAAATATATTTTTCTTTTTACCTTTTCTTAGGCTTAGGAAAGCACAAAAAAAGTACAAGGACTTAATATAACAAACATTGGTATTCCCACCAAGCAGAATGGACAATTTTTAAATTTATTCACATTTACAAACATTACAGAACTCAAATAAATAAACGACTCAAATACATAAAATCAGATATGAAAGAGAAGTAACAACTGACATTAAAGAAATATAAAGGATTCTAAGAAAACAGTAAAAACAACTATATGCCAACAAGTTAGACAATCTGGAAGAAATGAATAAATCCCTAGAAACATACGATCTTCCTAAACTGTATCAGAAGAATCAGAGAATCTGAATAGACAAATTACAACTAGTGAAACTGAAGCCAGAAAAAACAAACAAACAAACAAACAAACAAACAAACAAACTCCCAACAGATAAAAGTCCTGGACCAAATGGCATCACAGGTGAATTTTCCCAAACATTCAGTTCTAACTAGCATCTATCCTTCTCAAACTATTCCAAACAATCAAGAGCAGGGAAGACTTTCAACCTCTTTTTACAAGGCCAGCATTACCCTAATTCCAAAACCAGATATAGACACTACAAAGAAAGAAAATTATAGGCCAATATCACTGATGAACATAGATGCTAAAATCCTCAACAATTTATTAGCAAACTGAGTCCAGCAATACACTAAAAACATCACATACCATGATCAGATGGGATTTATTCTGGGGATGCAAGATTGGTACAATATTCACAAATCAATAAATGTGATACACCACATAAATAAAATGAAGGATGAAAACCACAAAATCATAAAAAAATTTTCATAAAATGCAGCACCCATTCATGATTAAACTCTCAGCAAAGTGAGACTAGAGAGACCATACCTCAATGCAATAAAGACCATATAGGACAAACCCACAACCAACATCGTACTCAGTGATCAAAAACTACAAGTGCTTCCCTTAAGATTGGGAACAAGACAGGATGTCTGCTTTCACCACTCATATTCAACATATTGGTGGAAGTCCTAGCCACAAGCAATCAGACAAGAAGAAGAAATAAAAGGCATTCAAATTGAAAAGGAGGAAGTAAAAATGTCATTACTAGCTTATGACATGATACTGCATACAGAGAACACTAAAGATTCCACCAAAAAAACTACTACAACTTATAAATGAATTCAGCAAAGCATTAGTATATAAAATAAATATCCAAAAATCAGTTGCATTTTTGTATACCAATAATTATGCTATCTGGTATCAAACTATACTATAAGGCCTGAGTAATCAAAAGCATGGTACTGGCATAAAAACAGATATATAAATCAATGGAACAGAATAGAGAGCCAAAAAATACATCCACAATTTCATAGTCAAGTAATATTTGACAAAGAAGGCAAAAACATAATGCAGTAAAGATAGTCTATTCAATAAATGGTGTTAGTAAAATTGAACAGATAAGTGGGAAAAAATAAAACTAGATCATCTTCTCACACCATGAATGAACTCAAAATAGATTAAATACTTAAATGTTAGACTCATGACCATAAATATCCTAGAAGAAAACATAGGCAGTAAAGTCTCAGACATTTCTCACAGCAATATTTTCTTCTGATATATCACGTCGGGTAAAGGAAACAAAAGAAAAAATAAACAAATGGTACTACATCAAACTAAAAAGTTTTTGCACAGCAAAGGAAACTATCAACAAAATGAAAAGATAACTTAATGCATGGGAGAACATATTAGTCCATACATCTGATAAGGGTTTAATATCATAAATTTATAAGGGATTTATAAAACTCAACACCCAAAAACAAATAAACAATCCAATTAAGAAATGGGCAAAGGACCTGAATAGACACTTCTTCAAATAGGACATATACACAGAGTGGCCAGATTATTATGACCACCCCTTCAGTACTTCATTGGGCCACCTTTTGCCTTCAATACTGCAGCAACTCTTGTTGGCATTGACTCCACTAGATGTTGAAAGGTGATGCAAGGAATCTGACACCATGCCTGATGAATAGCACTGTCCAGTTCTGTGAGATTTGATGGTTGTGGAATCAGCTGACTGATGGTTCTTTTAACTTTGTCCCACAGATGCTCAATTGTATTGAGATCTGGTGATTGTGGGGGCCACCTAAGCACAGTAAAGTCTCCCTCATGTTCTTGAAACCACTCCTGCACAATATGAGCACTGTGGCATGGCACATTGTCTTGTTGGAAGAAGCCATCTCCATTGGGATACGCCATCAACATGATAGGATGAACTTGATCAGCAATGATACTTAGGTATGTTGTGCTATTCAGATGTTAATAATGGCCTGGCCCTCTAGCAACTTCAGCGGGAAATTATAGCTAATTTGCCTACAAACGTCAGGTGGTAATAATAATCTGGCCACTCAGTGTTGATGGCCAATAGACATGGAAAGATGCTCAACATACCTAATCATCAGAGAAATGCCAACTAAAACCACAATAAGATATCAGAATTACTACCATCAATAAATAAACAAACAACAAATGTTAGTGAGGATGTGGAGAAAAGGGAACCCTAGTACACTGCTGGTGGGAATGCAGACTGGTGTAAACATTGCTGAAAACAGTATAGAGTTTCTTCAAAAAATTAAAAATGGAACTATCTTATGATCCAGCAATTTCATATCTAAAGAAACCTGAAACACTAATTTGAAAGAATATATGCACCCTTATATTCATTTCAGCATTATTTACAACAGCTGAGATTTGGAACAGCTCAAGTGCCCATCAGTAGATGAGTGGATAAAAAAAAGCAGTGGTACATTTATACAATGGAATATGACTTGGCCACATAAAAGAAGGAAATCTTACCTTTTGGGACAGCATGCATGAACCTGGAGAGTATTATGCTAAGTGAAATAAGCCAATCAGAGAAAGACAAGTACCATATAATTTCACTTGTATGTAGAATCTAATGAACAAAATACACTAACAAAGTGGAAACAGATTCATGGATACAGAGAACAGACTGATAGCTGTGGTGGGAGGAGGGGGCTTGGCCCTGGGTGAGAAGGGTGAAGGGATTAAGCAAAGAAAATAAAGATTCAGAACACAGACAACAGTAGGGTGATTGCCAGAGGGAAATGGGTATGGGAGGAGGGAGAAGGAGGTAAAGAGGTGAAAAAAGGACACTTGACTTGGGGTGGTAAACACACAAATACAATATCCAGATGATGCGTTGTAGAATTGTATACCTGAAATATGTATCATTTTATTAATCAATGTCACCCCAATACATTCAATTTAAAAAATTTAAGTATGAAAAAGTACAAGGATTGAATATGACAAACACGAATTGATAATTTTTAAGTTTTTTCACATTTATAAACAGTACAGAACTCTTTGACATCTATTCTCAGTTTGAATAATCTCTTTTCCTCCTCTAGTCATAGCCACCATCATGGATTAGATGTGTATACATCTGGCAATTTACATAATAATGTCTATGAACAATATAGAACAAAGGTCTGCAAATTTTTCTGCAAATAATTGGTAATAAATATCTTAAGCTTTACAGTATCTATGGTTAACTCAGTTCACTTATGCCCCTGTAAAAAAAAAAAGCAGCTCACAGATCGCATGTAGAAGAATGGGCTTGGCTGTGTTCCAATAAAACTTTATTTACAGACACAGAAATGTGAGTTTCATATCATTTTCACGTGTCATTAAATATCACTCATTTAACAATGTTTTCCACACATTTAAAAATGTAAAAACCACTCTTAGCTTATAAGCCATACAAAAAGCCATCTGGTGGATCAGATTTTAGTTGTAGTTTGCCAACAACTGATTATTATTGAGTACTAGAGACCCAGTGCATGAATTCATGTATGGGTGGGGTTCCTCGGCCTGGCTGGTGACCAGAGCTGAGCGGGCCATCTCGCCCAGTCTTGATTGGAGCCCATGGAGGCTGGCCGGGGAGGGACTGCAGGAGGGCTCCAGGGCATGTCCAGCCCTCGCACCCAGTCCCGATAGGTCAAACCCCAGAAACAAACTAACCAAACAAACTAACAAGCGTCTGCCTCCTATGGTCAGTGCTCATCATAGCAACTGGTTGAGCTGTCAACCAAATGGTCCACCCCTCAGTTGAACACTTAGCATATTATGCTTTTATTATACAGGATTCTTTTGTGTGTTCTTTTTAACCTAAGAAATGGTATTATGCTATTCGTTATGTAGTTGACTATACATGGATTTGACATTTAATTTTATGTTTGTTGAAAGATATCCATGTTTCAATAGATAAAGAGAAAGAAAGAAAGAAAGAAAGAAAGAAAGAAAGAAAGAAAGAAAGAAAGAAAGAAAGAAGAAAGAAAGGAGATAGATGATAGACAGATGATAGGTAGATCTAGCTCTTTCTTTTTAACCTCTATATAGAATTGTATCTCATTTAATAGCCACCTACATTTTATTTATCCATTCCATTTATATATGATCATTTAGGGTTTTTTCTTCCACTAAAACAAACATGTGCCGTTATATCCCTCTTCATCTACAGAAACACAAGCGTTTCCTTCTGGCAGAAGACTAGCAATGACATTGCTGGGCCATGGAGAATTACCATATGCATTTTATCATATATGCCAACTGACCTCCAAGTAGCTGCACTCTCCATGCACACTAGCTGCTCTCTCCATGCACACTAGCTGCTCTCTCCATGCACACTAGCAGTGCTCAAGAGACGGCCCTCGTCTCATTGTTATAGGACTTTTAAGTTTTTGCCAACCCAGATGACTATCAAATGTTACCTCATTTTCTGTTTTTATTTGCATTTCCCTGGTTATTAGTATGGCTGATTGTGTGTGTGTGTGTGTGTGTGTGTGTGTGTGTGTGTGTGTGTGTGTAAGGTCTTCTAATCTAAAGCTCTTCCTGGCCTGATTATTTTTTTATGCTTAAGGACCATACATTTTTTTCTTATGTTAATTGCTAGTTCAGTCTTTGTAGGTCTTCTTTAGTTATTAGTTTTACAAATAAGTAAGAATTTGACATATTATATCAATTATTTTTCTCACATCCATGTTGCCAATATCTTCTCCCAATGCTTGTTAATCTTTTAACTTCATTTATGGGGATTGTTGTCCATCTAGCATTAATTTTATATATAATGTGGCATAAATAGTTCACTTTCAACATGAAAGGCCAATAGTCCAACACCACTTATTGAACAATCCATCTTTTTTTCTCAGAGTTGTAATTCCAATTCCACTCATGTAATAATACCTCTCAACACAAATCTGTAATACTTTCAACAATAAAGATACTTTTTAAAAAAAAAAAAACATCCTAACACAGCCCAAGGGAACCATGATCTGGCCCCTGCCTGCCTCCCACTCTCCATGCTCATTAAGCTTCAGAAACATGGACTGTCTTGAACACACCAGGCGTTTCTGTCTCCTCATTGAGTTTATTCTTCCCACTGTCTGAAATACTCTTTCCACAGTTCCAGGTTCCTCCTCGTTACTCAGGTTTCAGCTCAAATGCCACTTCCTCAGAGACACCTTCCCTGCCTCTGACATTCAGTTTCCCATCTCCCCCCCCAAAAAAAATGCTTTATTATACAACAATGGCATTACATAAAATTGTTCAACTTTTTTTTTTGCACTCAACACTTTTTTAAATTAGCTTCAGGTGTATAGCACATCATATGCTTCTCTCCATAGCACCTGTCCTATTTGAGATTATCTTACTTCTTAGTCTGCATGCTTATTGCCTGTCTCTCCCTTTCAGAATATACACAAATCCAGAAACACTCTCTGCTTTGCCTCTGCATTTCCCATTCCTAGAACAGTGCCTCCCCCACAGCAGATTCTCCACAAGTGTTTGTTGAATGAATAACCAAGCTCCCACCTATTCATTCAGAAGTTTGTTCATGACATTGTTCAATATGATCCCACTTTTCTTTACAAATCAAATGTTCTGTGTGTGGATTTGTGACATGCCTAGACACTATACTGTTACTGACAGTTATCTTGAAGGCAGGGAGTATCCATGTTTCAATGGTTTTTAAAATTTCCTTTTCATATATTTCTGTATTGTTTGAATTTTTACAGGGAGTATTATTACATCTATGACCTGAAAAGAGAAAATCTGTGATAAAATCAAGACTTGTAAGCCAACCTGAGAAATGGAGATGGGTGGTAGCAATAAAATGGATTCAGCTATCCTGAATTTCTTGGGCTTTGAAGGCACCTCTCTTAAACTGGCAACGCTGGTCTCTGGGCAAACGAGGTATAAAGCCCAGCATGTGGTGAGCCTACTAACTTTGGTTCCATTTTCACGGGAATACTCATTTCCTAGCAGAAGTGAGGAAATGTAGAATGTGGTGCACATATGGAGAGCAAGCAGATTGTTCTAATCTTTTAGCTCAGTAAAATGGGAGGAATTACAAGTAGTGAAGATAGATCACCATGGGAGAGAAAAGAGAAAAGCTGAAACTGACACAGGTGTGACCAAACATTTTGGCAGATGAGATGATTTTTGAAAACTATTTATAAAGTCCTCGACCTCACACTGGAAAACAGTACGTTTCCCTATAACCTTCAGTCATCACATCACTTCAAGTGTGTCTCCTTGGGCTTTTCTCAAAGCCCTGGCAGGAGCTGTCCAGACATTTTTAATCAGAAAAAGGGAAAAAGAAATCTTTAAACTTTTGTTTATAATCTTTCCTATGGTCAACTTATGCTGTAAAAGTTTCATTTAAATTGAAACTCTGTATCTGAGAATGAGGAATACTGGCATTTAAAATTCAAAATAAAATAGCTGTGATCAGCGAACTCCAGGTCTAAAAGAAACAAAACCAAGAAAAGAAGTTGAATTGATTTTTGTGTCCCAGAACATTAAACTTCCAAACATATGACTCTCAAGATCCTAAAACCACTACTAAAAACCATTAAATAACACCTCTAGCCTTGATGTTCTTGATCATCTTATTGTGAATTTTCAAGTATTTAAGGAAATACCATACTAATTCATTTTCCATACAGTGTCCAAGATATATGTAATTTTTCAGTTTATTGAGATATAATTGACATACAGCATTGTATACATTGAAAATGTACAGTATACATAATGATTTGACTTATCATAAAATGATTGCCACTATAAAATTAGTTAACATCCATTATCTCATATCAATACCAAAAAAAGAGAAAAAAACTTTTTCCTGATAATGAAACTCTTAGGATCTACTCTCTTAACAACTTCCTAGCAGTGTTAGCTAGAGTCATCCTGCTGTATATTACCTCCCTAGAACTTATTTATCTTATAACTGGAACTTTGTACCTTTTCACCACCTTCATCAATTCCCTCACTCCCCACTCCCAATCCCTGCCTCTCATAAACACAGATCTGAATTCTTTTTCTTTGAGTTTTTTTTATTCTACATATAACAGAAATAATATACTATTTGTCATTCTCTGTCTTATTTTTTTTACTTAACATATGTCCTTAAAGTTCATCCATGTTGTTGCAAATGACTAGGATTCCTCCTTTTTAATGGCTTAATAGTATTCCTGTGTGTGTGTATCATGTTTATCATCTTTATCTATTCATCCATAAATGGACAAAAGTGTGTTATTCTGATAAATAAATACTGAAAGTTATTTTTATACTGTATACACACACACACACACACACACACTCTAGGGGCCCAGTGCATGAATTTGTGCACCTTGAAAGGAACTGTGGGCTGTGAGGCTGCGGTGAGCAGAGGGGGGTCTCGGCCCATCCTCCATGCCCCCACCCGGCCCCTCCTGCCATGGACTCCAGTCCCCTGTCTGCCAGCTGCCCCATTCCCACTGCCACCATTCCCACATGCTGACAGCACTGGCCCTGCTCACACCCACTGATGGTGCAGAATGATTGGGGCTGGCGCCAGTAGTGGTTGAAAGCAGGCTGGCACCATCAGCAGGTGCGAATAGTGGCTGCTGCCCTGATTGCCCCTCAGGAGCAGAGGGAGGTAGCAAAGCCCTCAGGGGCGACCAGGGCCAGCAGCTGCCACAGAGGTGGAAGAGGTTCCTGCCACTGCCACTGCACTGCGCTCACCAGCCATGAGCCTAGCTTCTGGCTGAGCAGCGCTCCCCCTGTGGGAGCACACTGACCACCAGGGGGCAGCTTCTGCATTGGGCATCTGCCCCCTGGTGGTTATGTGCATCATAGAGACTGGCTATTCTGCTGTTTGGTCAATTTGCATATTAGCCTATTATTATATAGGATTTTCCTGATCTAAATGAGAATATAAATTTTCTGTCCCAATTATTTCCACATCTATAACATCTTCACGAGAATAGAGATCACATTTCCAATAACAAATTATGCCTAGCCAGTATTATTCAGACTTTTGCTTAGTAATAAATGTGAATGAGTTTTCTACATCATATAAATACCATTTTAAATGTTTTTCATATGTAAGTTGGCTCGGGTTGTATGTAAGGCTTGTTCTGGAAATACCTATGGATTTTTGTTGTTAACATACAAGTGAGTTTTTGGGTGGGTGTTCTGCTCACTTATATGCTGAAGCTAGAGGAGCAAATTTTATTAAATGAAAAAATCATCTCTCCAAAGGGAAATGACAAGCCATCTATGGCAGATCAGATTCAAAATAAAACAAAACAAAACAAGAACTCCCCTAGTATGATGCAAAAAATCTGAAAGTCAGAGCTGGTTACAGTCTGATTATATAGATTGAGACATTGATTTAGACCTCATCTGCTACAAAGCACTGTACCTCATCTACACTGGCTAAGATAGTTTTCTTTCTCATCTCACCCACCCCTGAGACAGACACATGTTCAGACACACATACACACACTCAGACACACATACTCAGGCACATGCTCAGACACACATTTTCCCACATGCATGCACACATATATCTCTCTTCAGTTCTGACCTTTAATGATACGCTCTCTGCAAAGCTGCCCCTGATACACAAAGAGCCTCACCCCCCTTTTAGTCCTGGACAGGAGCTCTTCTTCTGCACACCTAAAACCTTCTTCACTTTCTGCTGTCACAGTACCTACCCCTAGATTAGAACTGGGAAGCACTAATCTCCTCATCCACTGGACTTGAATGTTATGGGTTCAGAGAGTATGTCTGTCTTATTCCCTTTATGGCAGTCCCATTAACCAAGCCAGTAGGTTGGAACACATCCTTGACAATCGCCAATCCTACTCTCCCAAATTCCACTCAGAAATCAATGCCTATTTATTATCCCTTCTAAAGGTCTCTCAAGTCCATCTCCTTCTATCTATCCACGTTGCCACTTCCCTGGTTGCGACCACCATTTCTTGAAGCCTCAGTTTCTGCAGTGGCCTCCTAACTGGTTTCCCTTCCTCCAGGCTTGTGGCCTTCAAATGCATTCTCTATCCTGAAACCGGAGTTCTTTCTAAAATTCAAGCATTCTTAAAACCAGGCTTATACCACCTTGACCTTGGCAGCAGCATCCCTTGTCATTCCCAGCCACAGTGATTTTCTTTCAGCTCCTTGAATTTTTATGCCAGCTCTCATCCCTAGTTTTTTCTCACACTTGGAATAATGACCTGGGATCAAATATCTTGCTATAGATGCAGCTGGGAAATAAGAAATCTCAATATGGCTTATATGTCACCTTCTGATTGGCAGGAGGACAGCATGCTTCTTTTTAGTGCCCAATAATTTATTTACTTAAAGAAGTAATGAAAACCTCTCAGCATGGGAATCTCAGGAAGCAGACTAAATGACATAAATCTCTTCAATATGACCTCAAAGCAATGTTTTTAAATACAGGATATGATTGGGTTTCAGGATGAAGGTTCTATAAACTTGCCTCCCAATAACACTTGAAAATGGATTTACATTAGCTCCTGTTGTGTGCTTGCATTTTCCTCAGGTTCTCACTCTCTTGCCAGATAATGTTGTAGTAAAAAGGGTCTCAACCATCATCTACTAAAATGGTTCATTTTATGGCTAAAAACATCACCATTCCCAATGTTACACAAAATAGGCAATTCAGAATTCAAACTTTCTGTGTCTGCAATGTATCCTTATGGAAGTTTAACTTTCAAGATGAAACTGTAATCTGGGAGATTTTAAATTCCACCCAAATCAAGCAGGACCATACTATCCGGTAAGCAGAGGCAAAATATATTCCTTCTACACATAAATTCAGATTTATAATTCACATGGTTGCTATGCACTGCCTGTGACCCTGTTCCTTCACTTCTCAATTTATTCTGCTACTATTTACATGTTCTCCTTTTCCCAACCTTCTCTGCCTTCTCACTTCCAGCTGATAATCTTGCTTCTTATTTCACTGAGAAAATACAAGAAATACAAAAAAAATGTTTTCTTTGTTCTATCAACAAATGCACCAACCTACCCTCAGGTGCCTCCTCACTCTGCCTCCTTTTGTTACTAAGGATGAATTTGTTCATCTCTACGGTCAACCCTTCCATCTGTATAAGAATTCCACCCATCCTTTTTTATTTTTTTAGGGATTTGTTCCTACATATACCCCTTCTTTTTCAGTTATCATTGTTTCCCTCTCAACTGAATAATTCCTATTAGACTGTAAGCATGCTATAATAGCTTATTGGGTGTTACATTCTGTGGTCCCATCTGCATAGCAAAACTCCTTGGGGAAAAATAGCTATACAGATGTGCTGCCTCCTGTTGGTCTCCCTTTCTCTTGGACTGCTTCCTTCAGTTACCAAGAACTTCCCTTTGCCAAGTCAAATGGTAAAATTTCAGTCTTCATTTCACTCCACTTCACAAGACTCTTCATTGGTTTCATGACTTCTTTTACCTAATTGGTCACTACTTTTTTTAAAAATATATATTTATCTTTATTGTTGAAAGTATTACAGATGTCCCCTTTTCCCCCACATTGGCCCTTTTCAACACCACACACACACACACACACCCCAAGCCTCTATTGTCTGTGTCCATGGGTTATGCATATATGTATATAAGTTCTTTGGATAATCTCTTTTCCCCTCTGATGGACCCCCTTCCCCTTCCCTCTGAGATTCCTCAGTCTGTTCCACGCTTCCATGTCTCTGGCTCTGTTTTGTTCACCAATTTATTTTGTTCATTAGCTTCCACAAATACGTGAAATCATGTGACACTTGTCTTTCTCTGACTGGCTTATTTCACTTAGCATAACACTCTCCAGTCCTTCCATCCTATCTCAAAGGATAAAAGATCCTTTTTACTGTTGCATAGTATTCCATGGTGTACAGGTACCATAGCGTTTTTATCCACTCATCTACTGATGGCCACCTAGGCTGTTTCCAAATCTTAGCTATTGCAAATTGCGCTTCTGTGGACATAGGGGTGCATATATTGTTTCTGATTAGTGTTTCCAGATTCTTAGGATATATTCCTAGAAGTAGGATCATTGGGTCAAATGGCAGTTCCACTTTTAATTTTTTGAGGAAACTCCATACTGTTTTCGACAGTGCCTTTACCAAGTCTGCATTCCCGCCAGCAGTGCACAAAGGTTCATTTTTCTCCACATCCTCGTCAGCACTTGTCATTTGTTGATTTATTGATCGTAACTATTCTGACAGGTATGAGGTGATACCTCATTATCATTTTAATTTGCATCTCCCTACCTGTGACTTTGAACATTTTTTCATGTGTCTCTTGGCCATCTGTATGTCCACTTTGGAGAAGGGTCTATTTAGGTCCTCTGCCCATTTTTTAGTTGGGTTGTCTTCCTTTTGTTAAGTTGTATGACTCTTTTTTAACATCTTTTTCAAAATGTTTTTTTTTATTTTACAAAGAAAGCACCTATACAATATCACACAACCATTAATATGTCATTTAAAAAATGTAAAATTATTCATACAAAAAGAAAGCAACTATGTACCACTTCCTATCAGGTCAGGACAAGAGGAGTTTTGACACCAAATGATTCACACAAAAAACTTTTATATTTAGGGCTATTTGGATTTTAAATTTGCACATAAGAGATTATTAACCTGGATCATGGCCTTATAGCCTGTCCATGAGCCAAAATAACTTTGCCTACCTTTGCTATTTGCTGCTAAGTTTTTCATTAGTTTGTGTGATGGTGGAAAATGATATTCAATTAAATGCTCCAGATCTTTTCCTTTTCCATAGACCATAGTGTGATTATTCCTCAAGAATAAAATTACCAGAATTTACTTTACCGTCCTTCCCTTAGCTTTACTGCACATTTTACTTAAATTAATTCTGCTCTCATATTAAGGAAGTAAAATCTACTGTCAAAATTCTATTTAAATATATTATACTAGGGGCCCGGTGCACAAAAATTTGTGCACTGGGGAGGGGGAGGGTCTCTCAGCCCGGTCTGTGCCTTCTTGCAGTCTGGGACCCCTCAGGGGATGTCCACCTGCTGGCGTGCCTGGCCAGCCTTGGTGAGGGGTTGATGGCTGTTTACAGGCTGGCCAAGCCCCTCCAGTGGGGACCCTCACCCCATGGGGGTATGGCCAGCCTGGGTGAGGGGTTGAAGGCTGTTTTCAGGCTGCCCACAGTTCCTTCAGGGTTCAGGTCCCTACTGCAGTGCCTGGCCACCCAGTGTGGGCCAGCCTGCCCACAGCTCCCATTGACCCAACGTCCCAGCAAGGCTGGCTGGAATCAGGTTTTTATTTATCTTCTATAATTGAAACTTTGTTGCCTTGAGCCCAGGCCTAGGCAAGCAAAAAAGCCTCCTGTTTGCTTCAGCTCCAGGGCTTCTATAATTGAAACATTGTTGCCTTGAGCAATGGCTACAGCCAGCCTAGGCAATGGAAGCCTCCTTTTTGCTCTAGCTCCGTGGCTGCCAGCTGCCATCTTGGCTGGGTTAATTTGCATACAGCGGCTCTGATTGGTTGGTGGGTGTGGCTTGGCTGGTGGGTGTGGCTTGGATGTAATGAAGTGAGGGTCAATTCGCCTATTACTCTTATTAGATTAAATAGTGTTTTGACTTGTATATAGCAACCAGAAGATAATCTTTTATTATATCTATGCAGTATACAATAGAGATGTGCAGCATTAAGCCAAAGTAGGTTTACAGTTATGAGTACACAAAACAGAGTTTATTCTTGTATTTATTGTATTATTTTCCATATGAATAACTGTAAACCTACAGTTTTCCCCATCCTGTATTATATTTTAGAAGGATTAATAAAAAGGGACCAAGACACAATGTCTAAAAAAATGGACACAAAAGATAGAAGAAGG
Source organism: Murina feae (assembly GCA_004026665.1). Lineage (NCBI taxonomy): Eukaryota > Metazoa > Chordata > Mammalia > Chiroptera > Vespertilionidae > Murina > Murina feae. The sequence continues at coordinate 18,555 of PVJC01009957.1, forward strand.
CCTCATTTTAGCTTGTCCATCTTTGCTAGGGTCTGAGTTCCTTTTTGTTAGCTCATTCTAAACACCGCATTTTTGTGAATATACATCACATTCACTTAACTTTCTTTTCAGATTAACTATCTTTATTAAATGTTTGCCATGAATGGGCAAACAGAGTTTATGTGGGCTGTAAGTATCTATGGTTCGTTTGGTATAGTATAATTCAAATCTAAGGTGTAGAAATTATGCAGAATACTTTCTTCCAAGCTTGATAAACCATTTGGGAACAAAAAAGGGGGGGCATGGAGCCTAGAAAGTAATTTGTGCAACCCCATGAATGTATGGCATTTTAAAACCTTATATTTCTCTGATAACCTATCCTGATCAGTAGTACATATATATAAAATCTGAGCTAAAGAGAAGAAAATAAGTTTGACTACATATACCTTTAAAATGAGTATAATCTAAAACTTACATTACCAGTTCTGACCCCTCCAACACAGTTGCTAATTTTGATGTGATAGGCCACTTCCCTGAGCTGAATGCTTCCACACACATCTATCTTCTACATGTCATTCCATTATATCTGATATTAAAGGCCCGGTGCATGAAAATTCATGCACTGGAGGGGGGTTCCTCAGGCTGGCCTGCCCCCTCTCACAGTCCAGGAGCCCTCAGAGGCAGAAGGTAACCCTGTGATCTGGGGAAGGCAACACCCCCATCACACCTCTGCTGCTGCCACTGCTGGCAGTGAAAGCCTTCGCTGGCCCTGATTACCTGAGCCTCAGGCAGGCCCTGGGCAGCTGGAGGACTGAGGTACAGGGGGTCTCCAGAGGCAGGTATGCAGGAGGTCAAGCCCACCTGGGGGCAGGCCTGCCCTTGTCACACAACTGCCACCCTGGCGGGGCTAAGGGGACTGAGTACCACCATCCTGTGGCTATGGGCACCACCATCTTTGAGGGTGAGGAAGTAAATTAGCATATTCCCTCGTTATTGGTTATGGGCGCCACCATCTTTTCAATGGCATGAGGGTCAATTAGCACATCCCCTCTTTATTAGATAGGATACTCATGCACTGTAAATGTGCCTATGTCACTGAGCTTTTATATAATACTAGAGGCCGGGTGCATGAAATTCATGCAAAGGGGGGGGGTCCCTCAGCCCAGCCTGCACCGTCTCACAATCCTGGACCCTTCGGGGGATGTTTGACTGCTGGTTTAGGCCCAATTCCTGCAGTTGGATATCCAGCAGTCAAACATCCCTCTCACTTACCCCTAACCACTTTCCTGTCTGCCTTCCTGCTCACCCCTAACTGCTCTCCTGCCTATCTGCTCACTCCTAACTGCTTGCCTGCCTGCCTGCTCAGTGGGCATCATAGTGACCCATTGTTCCGGTTGTTCTGCCATAACGGTCACTTAGGCTTTTATATAGAGAGATCTAGTCTTACATTTCTAACTACCATTAAGATTATATATTGCACAAGAGGCCCAATGCACGAAATTTGTGCAAGAGTAGGCCTTCTTCCCACAGCTTCCCTCTGATACCCAGGACCACAGCTGGTTTCCCACTGGCCACCTACAGGCACACAGGACCCTGGGTGGCTTCCCTCTGGCCACCAACAGCCCCCCCCCAGGACCTAGGTTGGCTTCCCTCCTGGAACCCACAGGCACCTGGGACCCAGACTGGCTTCCCTACGGCTGCCTGCAGGCACCAGGAACCCAGGGGGACTTCCCTATGGCCCCGGCTTTGTCCAGAATGACATCTGGAAGGATGTCTGGTCTAATTAGCATATTACCCTTTTATTATTATAGATGGTATACACATACATGTATGGTATACTTTTTTGTATAAAACAGTCTAGAAATTGTAAATAGAAATAAAAACTTAGCTCTGCTTTTCACAGCCTCAAAAATACTGCAGATGATAGCACATGTATAAATGAACATAATACAGGATGGACTGTATTAAGGACTTCTTTAAAGACCTATCTGAAATGTAAAATAATCCAGATGAGGAAAGAATGCATATAATTGGGCAGAACTGGAAATGGATTTGGACAGATGTGAGATCAGAATAAGATCTTGAAGGACAAATGGGACTTTAGAAAAAGATAAAAAGAGATTAAAAAGTAAGGTTATTCTAGGAAGGTGAATCACATAAGTAAAGTTGCAGAGGCAAACTATTTCATGATGCAACTGAACTACAGGAAACAGAGCATAAAGATTCTGGGCTAGATTTTCTGTCCATTTGGATTTCCCATTGCATCTCAAATTGAAATATTTTCCAACAAGATATGTGTTATCTGCCAACATTCTAGCCATTTTCCCAGTTCTCATGCCCCAAGCTTCAATAATCATTTTAACTTCACTTCATCATATTTAATATTCACTAAATATTTAATATTAATGTCTTTTGTACATCCTTCTCAATTCTCCAATATTTTGCTAAATGTCAGTTTGCTCCAAGACTCAATCTCAACTTAGATCTACCATCTTCCCTTCCCTTCTCTTCCCTTCTCTTTTCCTTTTGCTTCTCTTCCCCTCTCCATTCACATTCACTCCATAAGTTATGATCTTAAATATCACCTACATTCTTATAACTTCCAGTTTAAATCTCCAATCTCTTGTCTGATCTCTGGGTTTATTTATCCAACTGCCCACTTGACATCACTTGAATATCAACAAGCATTTCAAATTTTACATATCTGGACTCAACTCTCAATATCTTCCCCAAGAATTGCTCCTTCCCTACTGTTTCCTGTCTCAGTCCCATTCCTTCAGTCATTCCGGTCAAAATGTTCTCTTTCTTCTGTACGCTTTCTCTGATCCACAATGAAATCTTACCAACTGCACTTTCAAACAAATCCCAAATCCAACCATTTTTCAATCCTCACTGCTATCCCTCAACCAAAATCATACTTCTCTATCACTGGACAATGGTCTTCTTGCTTCAGCTTTTGATTGACTACAGCCTATTAAACAGATCCTTCTAAAAACACAATTCAAATTATGTTACCTGCCTACTCAAAAGCACCATCATCCACACATCACTTGGCATAAAATCTTAAATCCATGCATTGGCCTTTAAGGTACTATAATCTTGCCTATACCTGGCTCTCTGGTCTCATTTTCTATCACTCTTTCCTATAGGAACCCTATAGGGGTGGGCCTAATATAGATAATTTAAAGTGAAAGAAGGAGGCAAAAAAGAAGAACCAGAGACATAGGAGTGTGGAAAAGACCGAGCTGACATTGCTGGCTTTGAAAATAGAAGAGAGCCATGAAAAGCTGAAAAATGCAAGGAAACAGATTCTCCCTGAGAGCCTCTAGAAAGGAACACATCTTGGCCAATGCCTTGATTTTAGCCCAAGGAGACCTGTTTAAGACTTGGCCTCCAAATATCCTATCTAATAAAAGAGTAATATGCAAATTAGTTGTCACTCCATGACAAAGATGGCCATGCCCATAGCCACAAGATGGCAGTGCCCATAGCCACAAGATGGTGGCGCCCAGTCGGTCTCAGCCCCACAACTGAAGTAGCCAGGCCTGTTAGCCAGGCAGGTGATAGGGAAGGCAGGGGGGCCGAGGGGTAGATCCAGGAATCACAGGGACCTGGGAAAGGGCGGAACCAGTGATCACAGGGGGTTGGAGGTCTTCTGTCCAGGACTGCTGCCTCGGGTGGAGACTGCAGGCCTGGGCAGAGGCAGAGCCAGTGGGCTGCATACACGTATTCCATAGCAATGGTGTGTGCCCTGCTCTCTAATCTCTGTGTCCTCAAAATCAGGGCAGATTGACATAGAGGCTTCTCAGTGTCACATACAAATCTGTGTTCACATGCTAAATATCAGACTGGGAGAATAAAATTAACCTGATATTAATAAGAAAATTATTGCAGTGGAGGTGTACTAATTTTTATAACTACAATAATGTGTTTGAAGCTAGATCTTCTTGATTCAATGACTATCAACACGGGGTCCCAGGCCTGAATTTCAGTAAGGATGTGAGAATTAGATAAGTGTGGCTGTTCATTGCAAAGATTCATGCTTACTCAACTTGTTTTCATTTATAGTTTTCTTACCAAAGACATTCTGAATGTAGCATCCTTTATTTAAAGGTCCTAACGATGATCTAATTATTCACCCTCACTTAAAGGCAGTAGCCTAAGCATGCAGAGGGCATATGTCCCTAGACTTCCAGTTATTATCACTCAGACGTTCCTTTAGTGTAAGAGCTTACTGTTCACATGTTCATAGGAGGGGCCACAGAACCACAATTGATCATCAGATCTAATATATGGCTATCTGGCATTCTCTAAAATGTCTTTTTTCTCATTTTCCATTTACATGCAGTAAAATTCCCTGTTGGTGATGTATAGTTCAATGGGTTTGGGCAAGTACAGTCAATGGAACCCACCACAATCAAGACACAGAAAGTCCCATCACCTCCCAAAACTCCCTTGTTCTGCCTCCCTGCAGTCAGGTCCTCTTTCCTACTCCCAGTGCCTGGCAACCACTCCTCTAGAATTGTTTTTGTAATTGATGTCTTCATTTTACTAAAACAATCAAAAGGGAACGTAATCACTGTGAGCAGTGCTTATGGGTCTGGAAGAGTTTCTCAATTTGGCGACCTTGGGGCAACACCTAAATATCATATCCGGGCGCTGGTCTTTCCTCGGGACTGAGGTTGGGCTCTATTCCTCCCAAACAGAATAACACCCGTGCAGAGTAACACCAGCGCAATAAGGAGAATGTTTTAAATGGGGTGTGAATTTTTTATTTGTGAACTATAACTTGCTTATCTATCTTAAATCTCCCTAGAGCATAACCCAAAATTAAAATGATTTTAAATATATATTAGGATTTCATTATAGAGGTACACCTTTCTTGGGGCGCTAAGTATGGTTTTGTAAAGGTGTATTTAAACTGAATTTGGAAAATTAAATTTTTAAGAGAATAAGACCAATAATTATTCTTTCAACTCTCCTCCTCAAACATCCATGTTTGCATATCTGGATGGTGTCCATCAGGGCACACCTGAGCTTTTAGAGATGCTGGCAAACTCTCCTCAGCACAATCAAATACAGGATTCTTTATACAGAACAGGTAAAGTTTGAGTGCACACATCTCAACCTGCAAGCTTAAATGTCAAAGCGCGTTTTTCTGCTTTCAGAATAATTTCGAGACAGTTTCCTACATTTCTCCCAGAAAGCAGCACTGACCATTCCTGCCAAAAGCCTGGAAGCCTGTTCCATCACACAGACTTCCAACTTCTTGAAAGAATTTTGCAAATTAAGCAACAGGCGCCTAACGCTCATACAACTCAACCAGCCGTAGAGCAGATCTGTTTCCCATTTCTAGTTGGAGTTTCAAGGACTTCCTTTTTCTAATTGCTTCCTCGGTTGCTATGTGATGTTGGGATCACTGCCTCCTCCCTTTTTAGATCAGGACTTGACTTCGTTCTGTCACGTGGGATTCTGAGCCAACTGGGAGAAATTTAGGGATGTGGGCTGCATCTGTCAGGCCAGCTTATCAGGGGAGGTCGTCATCATGAATTGCTTCTAGAATAGTAAACCATCCTCCTAAATCACTCCTGATGACTCAATGGGCTCAGTCCTTACAGAGTAAGCCCTAATACATGGGTTTATTCATTCTGAAAAGGAGCAGGTTATCTTTAGGTCTCTCTCTCTCTCTCTCTCTCTCTCTCTCTCTCTCTCTCTCTCTCTCTCTCTCTCTCCCTCTCTCTCTTATTCAATTGAATTTTCCAGAGCCCAGATTTCTGTTCTCACTGAGCTCTGTCACATTTCTGTTATTTCCTCTGCCATTTACTTAGGTTGCTCTGACCTACATTTTTCTTTTCTTTGTTCCTGAACAAAAGCTGATTTCTTTCTGAGGAAGTTGGAAAAGCAAGAGTTATGCGCCCAATATGTTTCCCAACCCTCGCATGAGAAAAAGGGCACACCCAAGACTATCAAAAAACACTCCTATACCAGTCACAGCACCAGATGCTCTGAGCTGTGTCTTATTGTGGGCTCACTCGCACAAAATAAAACAGATTCCCCCAAAACAAAGGGTTCCGGTCTCCAAGCCCAAACATAATTCTAACAAAAATCTTACCATTCCAGAGCTCGGAATATTTTGACAAATTTTTCCAGCCGATCCTAGCAGTCTTTCTCAAAGGGCTTCCAAATCTCAGTGGCACCTCCACCTCTTCCTGTTCACTCCTTATGTGGGTCCCTAAGTGTGGGTGGTTCCCAGCTGTACTGTCTCTCCATTATTAGTGCTATGATGATTAGCATCATTAATGAGCACATGCCTTATCTTTCTCTTCAAAATGTTTCATTGGAACATTTGGAACAACCAGGTATTTGTGTGCTATGCTTTTATTACTATTGTTGCAATTTGCCCTTTCCTCCTTCTACAGACAGGTGTCTGTCATTCTGCTTCATCCATCCCCCTTTTATTTATTTTTTAAGTATATTTTCATTGATTTCAGAGAGGAAGGGAGAGGGAGAGAGAGAAAGAAACATCAATGATGAGAGAGAATCATTGATCAGTTGCCTCCTGCACACCCCCCACTGGGGATCAAGCTCACAACCTAGCATGTGCCCCTGACCAGAATAGAACCCAGGACCCTTCAGTCCACAGGCCAATGCTCTATCCATTGAGCCAAACCAGCAAAGGCCATTCCCCTTTTAGCTGGAGGGCTGTAATCTCACAGTGTCTATTTAATCCACACATGGGTCTGGAAAATGTAGGAAAACGAAGAATGACCCTCAGAGTAGACTTAGAATGAGAGGTATGTATTTGGCAGTTGTGATGATTTAAGTTAGGACAAGGCACGGTTTAGAGAGTTCCTGAGGCAAAAGTGAAAGAAATCAATTTGGTGATGGAAGAGTTTTATTCTAGTGAAGAAAGAGGGAAAGAGAGGGAGATGAGAGAAGTACTCTTTTACCACTTGATTTTGTACAGAGAGGAAAATTGTCTACTCTTTGCACTTTGCACCTCCCCCACTGCCATATGCTTCCCTAAAGTTTCCTTTTACCATACTTGAAAGGACCACAGACTTTAATAGTATTCATGCATTTGAAGTGCTAGGCTATTCCCAGCTTCCTCTGTTGCTGCATTTATGATGAGTAGTAATAAAAAAAATCCAAGTTATAAGATAACGTAAAAAATGATTTTTAATGACAAAAATTTTAAATAAAAGGTAGTTTTTTAAAAAGGCATCTGACCTTAAATAAACTGAGGTTCAAGATCACAATGAGATTCAGGGGCTAAATATAGGCCAGTCTCCTTTAGTGTCTAGGCTGAGAGAATTTAGTAGGTTACCACAGCAAACACTAAATTGTTGACACCCACGGGGCCTGAACATGTTGAAACAATGTCATTAAAAGGTCAAATCAGTATAGAAAGTCTTGAATTCAGATGTAATAGTAAAAGCAGACAGGGTAAAGACAGGGAAAGTAGTGATTATATTTACAGAGGAATATTTGCAATATTATATGTGTGTGTGTTCATATGTGTATTTTTGTATGTGTATATATATTGTATATATGTAATATATATGTATATATGTTGAAACATCACACTATTACATGAATGTGAGTTTGTCCAGCATTCAAAACTTTGTCAAGCAGAGAAATTTTCTTCCTCGTTGTGGGGAATCTATGTTACTGCCGAAGGGCAAAGGGAAGACAGGGGGCGGATGAGGGGGACACTGACAGGGCTGCTGGAGGGAGCTGTGGCAAACCAGAGGCATATGCAACCCATTATTCCCACCAAGACAAAGGCTGCTTCTACACTCTCTGGTTCCCACAACTCTCCACCAAAGTTCATTTCCCTTTCAGGTCTTCTCTATAGGATTTAAATTTATATTTGTGAGGCTAACGTTGGGTGAGGGGGTGGGGGAAGGGGAGGGAAGGTGAGCAGTGCCTCAGGTCCAGTTCCATGAGGAAGGAAGGCAGGTTGCCCGGGCAGGTTTTGGAGCACAGACCTCTTTCCTAACCCTGCATCTACTTCTTACCCTTGTGTGGTCTTAGACGTCTATATATTTTAAACTTTTTATGTCAGTTTCCTTATGCATACAATGGATTTCACCTGGTTGTTTTATTTTGTGTATTAGAAATAATGTATATAAGTGAGTATTACCTAGCAAGTGATCAATAAATGCAATGCATCTGATAACGTTGACTACAAGACCCAGAGTCAGCAATGTCTTTGTTCTGCCTTTTTACCTTTGGTTCCAAGATCATACCCTACACACAGAACATAAGCTAAAACTGGAAATAGCTCTACTGGCTCCTGTTGCCTCTTCCTCTTTTTCACAGCTTCACAGCAAATGACAGCCACTGGCACTTCCATCCTCGTGGGGGATGCATGGATAAAGTGGTAGAAAAGATGTGTAGAGTGCTAGCAGCCACTCAGTAGCAAACACCTGGGCCCCTGACTCCTTTTCCCCCACCTGCTCTGTTCTCTGGCCATTCCCAGCAGCAACCTAGGTTCCTGGGCCCACAGTACCCCCTGATGGTTAACATGGGGAACTTTCTTTTCTCAATGATTCTTATCTTCTCTTAGTGAGATTCCCCCAGGCTTTGTTCATTCCACCATGGACCATTCACTTCTCAGAAATGGTCTGTGGCCTCTGCCTTGCTATTTTTCTTTTTTGCTCAATTATTTCAGAAACATCTAACTCCCGTTCTGTTTTTTTTTCCTTTTCTTCTATTTATGAATCCTCAAATTACTAAGGTTATGGTTGCTAAGAATAATAATAGGATGAGTGCGTATGGCGATCAAGAAAAACCTTCTACATTTAGAAGTAAAATCAGACATCTTGAAAGTCTTTTGAGAAATTGAGAGGGTTTTTTCAGAACCTGGACAAAAGATGCTATGTACCTCTGGTCTTTTTCTAACTAACACTGAACTTTTCTTGACATTTTATTGTTTTCCTATTTATTTATTATTTTCCTATTTATTTAATGGCCACAATTGTACTAGTTGGTCCTCTACTGTTTATTTAAAAATATAAAATATTTTTCTAATTTGGTCATAACTCAAGGTAATTCTTGTATAGTATTTCTTTCTTTTCAAATGATTTCCATATTCATAGAGTTACAACTATTTCCTCCTTTAAAATAAACAATACAAATTAATTAAGGTAGGAGATAAATACCACCCATTCAATTTTACCAAAATTCTGTGAAAATGAATTTTCTAATATAACAATAATAATGTTATAAAATAGTTATCTGATACAAAAGTTATTTTAAATGTTCATTGAAAAACACTGAGCTGACATATTCACATTTTTCTGAAAAGATATTTGCTTTCTTATATACCTTTTGGATTCATAAAGTTTTGGAGGTACAAATTAGAACACTCAGTGTTAATGTTCTTGAAAGTATTACATTTAAATTGTTTTCTCAGGAACCAAAGAGAAAACACCAGAGGAAACATAACCAGCCTGAATTGTTTAAAATGTATTTTCCCTTTAATTAAATAAGAAACATCTGTCTAGGGATTTTGGAAATGAATGTAATCCATCCACACTCTGCCTGTACTAGTTTGCCTCCAATGTCCAATATTTTGAAAGAAAATTCTTTCTTTCTGTAAAGAATTAAACAGCAACATGGAGCAATGTCTGGGTCTTGCCTCAGGAGTTTGGGTACTGGAAATGCTAAGGATTGTCTTTTCCCAGATCTGTCTTTGAGAAGCAACCAAATTCTCTCCATAATCAAGGTTAGGATGTAACATCTGTACTTCTCCAAAGCATCCACTCACCCTGAAAATGCTCATCTCAGGATGGTGAGAAAACAGAAGTTGTAGGATGTATGCAAATACTCCAGGTCAAAATATTGTTCTCTCTCTGGGAGTCACTGGCATTTTCCTCCCGCCCAAGCTTTAAAAAGCTGATTTCTCTAGAAACCTGCACAGCCCACAACCGAGACCCATCAGGCAGCCCAAATGCGTAGGAAGAAAACGGGAGTTGACGCTGGGATAGCTCTGGTTCTTTGAAACCCGGGCCCATTGTTGAGAATGGCAAGTAGAACTTACTGGTGTTGTCAAAAGGTATCTGCTTGCACTGCGCAGATCCCTCGGCCGGCCACGGACAGTAATAGACGGCTCCCCCTTCCACGATGTCTGGCTGGCTGGTGTTGGCTTTGGGCGCTCCCACCAAGACACTGGCTCTGCGAAAGGGATGCAGAAAACTGCTCGGTGGGAACCGAACAAGCGCACAGGAGCCTCGGCTCGGCCGCACGCCCACTGAGGCTGGGGTGGGGGTCGCGACGGCAACGTATTTCTGAGGGAGCGATTGTCAAACTTTCGTTCCCCTTGGAAACCTGCGGGGCATCTGAACCTGGTCTGGAAGAGGGTGCCCCGAGTCCTAATTCTTCTCTAGGTGGAGCTGTGCACACAGTGAGGTGAGGAGAGAGGGTGGTTAGGAAAGCAGAGGACAGAGCCCAGCTGCTGGTGGCAGGCGGGCTGCCCTGGCGCTCAGACCGTGCGCCGCGAGAGGCTGCGTGGAAACAGACCGCGTTGTGGCCGCCGTTCCCCCGGCCTGTGGCTGCCGGTCCCGCTCCCCGCTCCGTGCAGCGCCGGTCTTTGTACCTGCAAGTCCCCAAGGCCGGCGCGCTCTCTGCAAGGGGCAGGTCTCCAGCTCAGCGTGCACGGCGCAGAGAGGAGGCTGCTGGCGGGGGCGGGACGGGACCGCAAATGGACCACGGGAGGGACTCTTCCTTCAGGCTGCGGGACCCACGCGGTCCCCGGGCGGAGGGCACGGACACGCGCGGGAACTCCCGGCACCGGGCGACTTACGTGCGAGCCGCGGGGATGTGGAAGTCCACCGCGTAGCCGAAGTAGCTGCCCTCCGGGCCGCTGTACACCGTGAGCTTGTCCACGTCCAAGTTGAACGCCTGGGAGCTGGGGGGCCACAGCATCCCCAAGGCAGCCCAGCAGCAGCAGAGGGGCGCGAGCGGCTGCGCCCGGCTGCCTCGGGGACCGCGGCGGGCCCCGGCAGACATCGCCGTCCGCCGGGCTGCTGCTCACCGGGGAGCGGGACCCCAGGTGGGACGCTGCGGGGGTGGCGGCTGGCGGCGCCCAGATGCCCTCGTCCCGGCTCCGTGCGCGCGGCGTGAGCGACGGCGGTGACAGCCCGGGCGCTCCGCCGCGCGTCCCCCGCGTTCTGCTCCCCGCCGGCTCTCGGCGCGCCCGTGGCCAGCTCGGGGGCTGGCGCAGAGCATCCTGCCCTCCGCGGGCAGCGGGCGGGGCGGGCGCGCTCGCGGCGCCTCCTAGCGGCGGGTCCGCGGGCTGCGCGCGGGAGCCAGCGACTCCGGGGCCTTCCCAGCCCCTGCTGGCAGCCGGCGCCCGGCGCCTGTTTCGGCTCCTGGTTTTCTATTACAGTTGCATCGCAGGCACGACCTGAACCTCGTGCGTGTCAGTGTCAGCCATTGCTTTTGGAAGGAACGCTCCCCGCGCAGGGCGAGGGTTTTCTCCAGTTTGTCCCAAATGGAAGAAGGTGGAAACGTACCCACCACGAGGCAAGATAAAGCGCCCTCTTTGCAGCACCTCTGCAGTCTGAAGACCCTCAGGATGAATACTTTTTTTCCCCCACCTGTGACTGAGAAAATCTAAATCCAACAACATCAAATCTAAATATCCTCCCCCGATGCCACCCCAGCTCACTGCAGAGGAAACTAAGGAGCAAAGAAAGTCTCGGGATTTTATTTAGAACTCTGTATGTTAAACATGTTAAACGTCCTGGTACTAAATCGCCGTGACCCTGTGTAATTGTGATGAAGACTGGCAACGTTAAGAATGCTGGAATTTGCCCTCAGCAAGAGTAGAAGGTATGGGATGAAAGTGAAGGAGTCCAAGGGGAGTCTGAAGAAAAATAAACAGTCATGAGTGGGCAAAAGAAGCAGGAGGGGAGGTAAATGGTGAGTTCCTTGCTGGACTTGTGGAATCTGAGTTACTAGCGTGGGAGCTCCAGAGACTCTGGAAGCATAAAAGGCAATTCAGAGTCGTGGTCAGTCTGGCGGAACAGATTTGGGAGTCTACCCACAGAAACGCTCTGAGTCCACTGAAAAGCTGACCCTTTCATCTCTCTCACTTCAAAACCTCCTGATAGACAGATTTGATTTTTATTTCTCTGTCTATGCTTATCTTGTCCCTATAAAAGTAATAAAAACTAATAATAAGCTATACTGTTACCTGGCATCTCACCAGGTCTGGATAATTTCCTAACTGGATAGCCCTTTCCCACACAAGGATTTAAGAGGAGATGTACCCCACCACAAGGCAATTGAAAAGTCCATTTGTGCGAGACATAGAGTCTGCTTCTCTAGTCAAGTTTTTATTGTTAATAAATGTGATACTCCCTGTAGTAAATTTCAATGAGTAATTCACATGCAACGTTAGCATGGGATGTGCAGAGCTGTGCAGGACATAGAGACTCGGGAATAAACTCATAGTTATCATTTCCTGACACTGGCATGTTGAAATTCAGAAATTCATTCATTACACGCAAGCTTTAGAAATGGAGCATCTAAGTAGATAGAAAGTAATAACATAGTCCTAGATGTGCATGTGGCCCAGGTACCGCTTCACTGGGCAGAGTAGCTATATATTAAACGACTAGATGCACAGTGCATGAAACTCATGCACTGGTAGGGTCCCTAGGACTGGCCGGCGATCAGGGCCAATCTCTGGGGCAACCAGCAGGGTGATGGGGGCGCCCCCGCTGGCACCCACCTTGGCCGGCCTAGTGCTGCTCTCTCACTGGCTCTGCCTCCTGCTTCCACCACCATCAGTCACCTCCCTCTGTGGAGCGTCCAGCAGGGTGATTGTGGGGGAGGGGAGCCCTGTTAGCATTTGCCTTGGCCAGCCTGAGACCTGTGCAGCCTGGTGGCAGCTTCTGCATTGAGCATCTGCCCCCTGGTGGTCAGTGCGTGTCATAGCAACCAGTTATTCTGTTCAATTTGCATATTAGGCTTTTGTTATATAGAATGCTTCCATTTGTGTAGGGCAGCACATCACCAGGGTATCCCCTTCATTACTCCCTTGTTCTGTGATATTTCTGTCGTATTCCTTATCTTTTTATTTAAGCTAGTGTAGGTAAAGAAAGAAAATTCTACTTATCCTAACTAATAAAAGCAAAATATTAAAATTAACCGTTTTCTTCCGGATACTTAAGCCTTGCCCACCAGCCAATCAAAGTGACTATGCAAATTAGCTTAGCCAAGATGGCGGAGGCCGCAGCCCTGGTGTGTAGCTTCTCCGGGCTGCGGCCTTCACCATCTTGGGAGCTTCTGTCCTGGGAAGGCATCCAGCGCCCTGATGCCTTCCCAGGCGGAAGCCTCCGGGGGCAGGACCAGCCTAATGCCCCTGAGGCCCCCTCCTGGGAGGCCATGGGGTATGGGGTGGCCAGCGCCACCCGATCGGCTTCCCAGGCAGAAGCCTCCAGGCCCCTCACACAGGCTGGCCAGGCACACCAGCAGGTGGACATCCCCAGAGGGGTCCCAAACTGCGAGAGGGCACAGGCCGGGCTGAGGGACCCCCCCCCCCAGTGTATAAATTTTTGTGCACCGGGCCTCTAGTCTTATCTAATAAAAGCATAATATTGAAATGGACTGTTTCTTCAGGACACATAAGCCACGCCCACCAGCCAATCAGAGCAACTGTATGCAAATTAACCCAGCCAAGATGGAGGCCAGACCTCACGGAACTGAGTAAACAGGTAGCTTCCATTGCAGCTGGAGTAAAACTGTTTGCCGGCTGCTGGATTTCTACCGGCTTCAGGCATCAACATGTTTGCAACATTGTCTCAATTACAGAAGCCTCAGAGTTGAAGCAAACAGCAGTCCTGCCTGCCAATACTAAGGCAACATTGTCTCAATTATAGAAGCCAAGCAGACAGGAGGCTTCGTTACATTCATTACCTGTCTAGGCCTCGGCTTAAAGGAACAGTGTATCAATTATAGAAGATAAACAAACCCCAGAAACCTGCTTCCAGCCAGCCTTGGTTGGACATGGGGTCAATGGGAGCTGTGGGCAGCCTGAAAGCCTGAAAACGCCCCTCAACCTGTCACCCAAGCTGGCCACGCCCCAATGGGGTGAGGGACCCCACTGGGGGGCTTGGCCAGCCTGTAGACAGCCATCAGCCCCTCACCCAGGCTGGTCAGGTACCCCAGTAGGGACCTGAACCCTGAAGAGAATGTGGCCAGTCTGCAAACAACCATCAGCCCCTCACCCAGGCTGGCCAGGTACCCCAGTAGGGACCTGAACCCTGAAGAGAATGTGGCCAGTCTGCAAACAACCATCAGCCCCTCACCCAGGCTGGCTAGGTACCCCAGTAGGGGCCCCAAACCTGAAGGGACTGTGGGAAGCCTGAAAGTCTGAAATGGCCCTCAGTCCTTCACCCTGGCTGGCCACACCTCAATGGGGTGAGGGACCCCACTGGAGGGCTTGGCCAACCTGCAAACAGCCATCAGCCCCTCACCCAGGCTGGCCAGGCACCCCAGTAAGGACCCAAAACCTGAAGGGACTATGGGCAGCCTGAAAGCCTTCAAATGGCCCTCAGCCCCTCACCCAGGCTGTCCAGGCACCCCAGTAGGGACCCAAAACCTGAAGGGATTGTGGGCAGCCTGAAAACGGCCCTTAATCCCTCTCCCAGGCTGGCCACACCCCCATGGAGTGAGGGTCCACACTGGGGGGGCTTGACCAGCCTACAAACAGCCATCAGCCCCTCACCCAGGCTGACCAGGCACGCCAGCAGGTGGACATCCCCCGAGGGGTCACAAACTGCGAGAGGGCACAGGCTGGGCTGAGGGACCTCCCAAGTGCACAAATTTTTGTGCACTGGGCCCCTAGTTGCTACATAATTGGTTTCATATACTGTATATTTTCTGGCATATAAGATGACTTTTTAACACAGGAAAATCTTCTCAAAAGTCAGAGGTCATCTTATATGCCAGGTGTCATCTTATAGGGCAGGTGCTGAAACTTCTGAGCAGGATTGGAAAATCTGCAGTCACTGCATACGGTGGGGGGAGCTCAGAAATGGCTGCAGTCCATTCATTTCAATGGAGCCAGACAGAGACCACAAATGTCTCCAGTCGGCTCCTTTTCGTGCCACATATGGTCTCCATCCGGACTTTTTAACCCAGGAAAATCTTCTCAAAAGTTGGGGGTCATCTTATACACCCAGTCGTGTTATATGCCAGAAAATACGGTACTTGTTCCTTTCTTTAAAAACATATTTTTTCTTGCCCTAGCCGGTTTGGCTCAGTGGATAGAGTGTCAGTCCGCAGACTGAAAAATCCCAGGTTTGATTCTGGTCAAGGGCATATGCTCAGGTTGTGGGCTCAATCCCTAATAAGGGGCATACAGGTGGCAGCCAATCAATGATTCTCTCTCATCATTGATGTTTCTATCTCTCCCTCACCCTTCCTCTCTGAAATCAATGAAAATATTTTTTAAAAAATATTTATTCTTGACTTATACAAGCCTATATTCTTAATAGCATCACTTTCCACTTTACAAATGAGGGCATTACTGTTCACAGAGGTACAATAATATGCATATAGATGTATGCATGTAGATGGTATGATTTGGACCCAAGACTGTCAGGTGCCAACATCAGTTTCTCGTGCTACTGGGTCTATAAAAATATACTTTTAAGTCATAATAGTAAGAATAAATATTTCTAGAATTAGTAAGTTATTCTGGACTAGCATTTTGTGCGTCCCTGTGGGTGGTGATTGAGACGTGGCATAAAGCAGCTGTGTAATCTTTCAAGAGTGCTGAGTAAAGGGTTTGATGGGACAGTAGTTTCCCCCTTATCCACAGTTTCACTTTCTGTGGTTCCAGTAAACCATGGTCTGAAAATATTAAATGGAAAATTCCAGAAATAAACAATTCACAAGTTTTAAATTGGGTGTTGTTCTGATTCTTGTGATGAAATCTTGTCCCATCCTGCCCCATCCCCCGCAAGATGTGAATCACTCTTTCATCCAGCATCTCCACACTATAGACACTCCCCAACCATAGGTAACTTAGTAGCCACCCTGTTTATCAGATTGACTGTCATGATATTGCAGTGCTTGTAGTCAAGCGACCCTTATTTAACTTAATCATGGCCCCAAAGTGTAAGAATCATGATGCTGACAATTTGTGTATGCCAGAGAGAAGCCAACAAGTGTTTCATTTAAGTGAAAAGTTATGTGTGTATAGGAAGACACATGGTATATATAGAACCAGGGTCCCGGTGCATGAAATTCGTGCACTGGGGGGAGGGGGTTTCCTCAGCCCAGCCTGCCCCCTCTCATATATTGGGAGTCCTCAGGTGATGTGCTACTGACAGCTTAGGCCTGCTCCCTGCTCCCCTTGGGGAGCGGGCCTAAGCCGCAGTCTGGCCTCCCTTTGTGGGAGGCGAGCAGGCTAATTAGGGGAAGCCACCAGCCCCATCACTCTGCTGCTACAGTCACTGCCAATCACTGCAAGCCACCAAGGTGTTTTCATCAACATGGACTCCAATTCCTTCACCATGAAAAAATGACAACTTTCTTTAGGCATTTCAAGATGTGTCTTTCATAGGATAAGACATTTCTTTCTTTTTTTTTTTATCCTCACCTGAGGATATGTTTCCATTGATTTTTAGAAAATATGGAAGAGAAGGGAAAGACAGAGAGAAACATCAAAGTGAGAAGAACACTTCAGTTGGTTGCCTCTTACATGAGCCCTGACCTGGGCCTCAGCCAGGGAGGAGCTTGCAACCTAAGTATATGCCCTTGGTCAGAATTGAACCCAGACCCTGCAGTCAGCAGGCTGAGGCATTATGCACTGAGCCAAACCGACTAGGGCAGCTTATGACATTTCTTAGCCCTCCAGCAGTGGACCTTCATATTTTTTCTCCAGGAGTGTAGTGGAAAAACCCTAGGTGCCTTTTTGGATTCTTATTACCCAAGTTACTAAGAATATCAACAGTGG